>JAKCPI010026853.1:0-26839 GCA_023213315.1 Euborellia annulipes | reverse complement strand
TATATACCCGGTATATATACAATATATGTATTTAAATAATTAATAAATAAGAAATTATACATAATATTTAAGATATTATATATATCGCGTATGTGAGCCGCGAAACGGAAATTTATATAATTAAATATTTATTAATTCATATACCCCAAAAAATAAGGGTGTGCCGCCGGGAGTTGAACCACGGATCCTCCAATTTGTACTCGGAGTGCCCTAACCACTAGACCACAGCACGACATTCGGATATATGAAGTTCATTTATGAACTCAGTTGGAAAGCAATTTTAGTCAGCAGAAGAAATGGACCCAAGTTCGACTCCCGGCGGCACACCCTTATTTTTTCCGATATATGAATTATTAAATATTTAATTATGTATATTTAAATAATGTTAAACCGATAAGACGTTCAACACATTGATCCCAGCGGGTCAGATATTTTCTACAACCCAAAATATTTTATTTTGTTTTAGGGATATTATGTAACCAAGGAACCTATGGTGTTGGATGAAAATCTTTTGCCCCCAATTTTTCCAGGAGATTATTATAAAATGATATTTTTGCTATATAAAAATGATACCAAATCATATGAGGCAGAGTTTATAGGAAAAATAAATCGTGAAAAAGCATATAAATTTGGGTAATATAATATACATAAAAGGTTAGTAAATAACAATTAAAATGACATATTATAAATAGACCTATAGCCTGAAGAATAAAGATAAATTTTCGTCAAATGTTCGCAAATGTTGGACAGTGTCTTTATCTATTAGTTGATTGCAGGGTTTGGACACCGGTTGAACCCGAAACCGGTAAACCGATTTTTTGGCTAATTTTCGAAAACCGAGAAACCGAATTCGGTATTTTTTTTTCTTCAGTAACACTTAAATTATAAATTAGCCCGTGACCCATGGCTCAGAGAGAAGACATTAGCTTCTAACGGCTTGGGGTTTCGTCCCAAGCGAGAGAAATTTATTTCATTTGAATTGGCTAACAATCATTTGAAATAAATACGGATGGGGTCTAAATGGTCTTAGATGCCGAAAAAGAGTGTAAACAAATTTAAAAAAAAAATTATAAATTATTTATATTTTTCCCTTTTTTCCAATATTTAAATAATCTTTATATGATAAGCACAGAACTCAACTTTCGATTACCGAAGGTAAGAGAAAGTTGTGTGCTGTGCGACAGACACACCAGATTTTTCAGTGTATCTTTTAATTAATATAGCTACATTAATAGAATTACTAGTTAAAATTCGGCCTACATTTTGCCTTCTTTTTCAGTTTATAGTCTAAATCCTTCGTAATTTGAATTTTTATTTTATATTGCCTGTATTTTATTTTTTTTTTTCTAAGGAATAACTTATTCTCGAGATCTTCCAAATATTTTTTATTTTTTTTATTTCAGACATTGCTTAATTATTGGCCCATTCCTGGTGGAACATACTTGTGGTCATCTCAAACTTTGAAATATATTTTTTTGTAATGAAATGTAAAATATGATTTGATTCAAAGATTTTCTTCAAATATTAATATACAGTATATATTTACCTCTTCACTTTTCTGTTAATTTAATTATCATTAGCGGAAAATTCTGTGTGTTATAAAATAAAGATCCTCATAGATTCCTGATATGAATTGTATTTATGTTTTAGTTCTGATAATTTTTACAACCTTATTATAACATATTTAAAATTTTTTGCTCTCCCACAGTGGTTCCCAACCTTTTTTGATGTGCGGCCCACTTTTTCCGTAAAAAAAACTCTGAGGAACCGACCGAAAATTCAGTTTGGGTTACGGTTTATGCCAGTTTCGGCCAAATATCTTTCGGCCGGCCAAAACCTGAGTTTGATGAGACTCGCTCACAAAAAAAGTCAAATGATTTCCCCATGAAGGAGAAAAAAAATTTCTTTTCTCCAAGCGAAAAGGGGCGGAAAAAATTTAGCCTTCCCAAAAAAAGGTAAAATGGTTTCCACGAGAGGGAAAAAAATTTTCAGCCTCGTTTTTCTTGGGAAAAGTTAATGTTATGGTTTCGGCTGAAAATCTTGTTTCGTTCGGACCCTAATAATTTTATATAAATACTAGCTGCGGTAGGGTTGCCTTCGGCAACCCTACCCCGCTGAGCCCCTGGCGGGCGGCGTCTCGGGATATGACTAAGAGTTGTCCAGATAAATGTATTTTAATTAATTATGAAAAAGAGTTTTTATTTTTTATTTTAAATATTTGATTAATATATTTTTCAATTATTTACACCCTAAGGAAGCGTAATTTTAAATTTTATTAAAAACGAATGAAAAATAAATTTCAGGGGGGGGCAGGGGGTGATTGAACTTTCTGAGGTCTAAAATACCATTTTTCAATTATTTACACCCTAAGGAAGCGTAATTTTAAATTTTATTAAAAACGAATGAAAAATAAATTTCAGGGGGGGGCAGGGGGGTGATTGAACTTTCTGAGGTCTAAAATACCATTTTTCAATTATTTACACCCTAAGAAAGCAACATTTTAAATTTTATTAAAATCGAATGAAAAATAAATTTTAGGGGGGTCAGGGGGTGATTGAACTTTCTGATGTCTAAAATACCATTTTTCAATTATTTACACCCTAAGAAAGCAACATTTTAAATTTTATTAAAATCGAATGAAAAATAAATTTCAGGGGGGTCAGGGGGTGATTGAACTTTCTGATGTCTAAAATACCATTTTTCAATTATTTACACCCTAAGAAAGCGTCATTTTAAATTTTATTAAAATCGAATGAAAAATAAATTTTAGGGGGGTCAGGGGGTGATTGAACTTTCTGATGTCTAAAATACCATTTTTCAATTATTTACACCCTAAGAAAGCAACATTTTAAATTTTATTAAAATCGAATAAAAAATAAATTTTAGGGGGGGGTCAGGGGGTGATTGAACTTTCTGATGTCTAAAATACCATTTTTCAATTATTTACACCCTAAGAAAGCGTCATTTTAAATTTTATTAAAATCGAATGAAAAATAAATTTCAGGGGGGGCAGGGGGGTGATTGAACTTTCTGGGGTCTAAAATACCATTTTTCAATTATTTACACCCTAAGAAAGCGTCATTTTAAATTTTATTAAAATCGAATAAAAAATAAATTTTAGGGGGGGTCAGGGGGTGATTGAACTTTCTGGGGTCTAAAATACCATTTTTCAATTATTTACACCCTAAGAAAGCAACATTTTAAATTTTATTAAAATCGAATGAAAAATAAATTTCAGGGGGGGGTCAGGGGGGTGATTGAACTTTCTGATGTCTAAAATACCATTTTTCAATTATTTACACCCTAAGAAAGCGTCATTTTAAATTTTATTAAAATCGAATAAAAAATAAATTTCAGGGGGGGCAGGGGGTGATTGAACTTTCTGGGGTCTAAAATACCATTTTTCAATTATTTACACCCTAAGAAAGCGTCATTTTAAATTTTATTAAAATCGAATAAAAAATAAATTTCAAGGGGGGGCAGGGGGTGATTGAACTTTCTGGGGTCTAAAATACCATTTTTCAATTATTTACACCCTAAGAAAGCGTCATTTTAAATTTTATTAAAATCGAATGAAAAATAAAAAAAATAAAATTTTAGGGGGGGGGGGGGGGGGGGCGCAGAGCGGAAAAATCTTTTCAAATGTCGAATTGTTAGAGGGAGGAAGAGTTTTTATTTTTCATTTTAAAGATTTGATAAATATATTTTTCATAAAGCGAGTTAGATCCTGTTTTCCAATGCTTTGCTATGGGGTAATTGATAACCCCCAAAAAAGGGGGGTTCCCTACCCCTAATTCGATATAATGATAGCCTAAAACCACCCCCGGAAAATTCCCTACCCATTAAAAAAAACTCCATGAAAATCGGTCCAGTAGTTTCGGAGTCTATGCGTTACAAACAGACAGACAGACAGACAGACAGACAGACAGAGATTGTCTTTTATATAATAATATAGATATACAATATAATTTGTATCTTTTCTTAGACGTCCACGGCCCAGTTCCAATCAGACCGGGGCCCACAGGTTGGGAACCGCTGCTCTACCATCAATAGATCGTTAATTTAATTTTTTATAATTAAGAATTTAATAATTCATAGAAATAAAATATTTGATTACTTATTTGAAACAAGTGTTTGCTCACGTCATGACTAAGAATCACTAAAAACATCAATATTGCATTGGATACAAGCATTTATTTTTTCAAATCTCCGCCAGGCGTTTGTCTCAAATAGGGATGGAAAAGTCGACTCAGACTTGAGTCAAGAATCGATCTTTTACTGAAAATAATCCAATTTTTAGGATCGAGTTGAAACTTTCAAGTCGACTAGAATCGATTTCAACTTGTCGACTTTGACTTTTTTCTTACAAAACTCAACTTTCATTTCATATTTTATTTTAATGCTATGGAATGACGTCCCCAATGGTGTCAGAGGTGATCCAGATGCAAGCAGCTCCTTCCCCTTCTTCTATTTGCTTCTTGATGAATGGCGGCGCTTCTCGTGAAAAATTTATAAAAAAAGAGGCCATTTATCTCAACAACCTTAGACCTATATAATCATTCCATTCATGAATGAGCCTCTGCTTGGACACATTTCAGTACATGAAATTATTTAGACAGAGCTATCCATCCATTGTCGTATTTAAAGGCGATATCTATATCCATCATGTTCATATCAAACTTGTTTAATTTTGAAATCCTTCTTGCTTTTTCCTTATATAGAATAAGATAGAATATTAAATAATCTAAGTTACATTGAAACAAATTAAATCGGAGTCTAAGATGACGGGGCCAACAAACAAGAACATTGTCTTATGCAAATTCTAAACTAACAAGTAGCATTTGGCCAAAGAATATTTGCCGGACAACAACAACAACAATATTTATTTTTTTAGCCAATAAATTACTAATAATGAACTATCCGACTAGAAATTTCTTTGGGATCGCCCAGAGTATACATCTGGACCTCATTGGGTCCCAAGGAGGCAATCCCAATAGGGAAATCCCTATAAGGGCCCAATTAGAACCCAATCTGAAAATTCTCAGTAAAAATAAACTAACTTATAGTCAGTTTTTCCCAGTTTGGGACCTGAATGGGAAATTCCAACATTAAAATAAAAACTTATTCAAAATATTTAATTTGCGTGAGGTTTCAAATAAAGTACCACATTAATTTGGTCTATTTTGATAAAAAAATTTTTGCAAAAATGACCATTAAATATCAAATTTCACATCTCTAGCTCCCAATAAGGAGGGTTTTGATTTTTCTAGGTCTATATGGGATTGGTCCCTTCAACGTAGTGCCCCCCATCGATTATAAAGCACTGATACCAGCGCTTAATCCAAGTCGAGAAATATTTTTGAAATTCAATTTTCAAATGGCCATCAGATTCGTTTTCAATTTTTTCAATAAGACACAGACAGACAGACCATGTTGCGAAAACCACTTTTTTGGACTCAGGGGACCTCAAAACGTATAGGCTATATCCATCAATATCGAATTTTTGACATGAATCCATACTATCTCTCTCTATATATAATCTAAATATATAGATAAAAGAAAGTAAAAATTGATGGCGAAACCGAAAACTGAATATCAAAAATGTTTGAAGGAAGCTCTGGTAAAAGAACGTTATAGTCGATAGAGAGGGATTTTATTGATTTTGTTGAATAAACATGAATTTTTAATTTTCTGAAAAATCCTTTCGATCAAGATGGTATTTTTGCTACATATCTAATCTTCCCGCCAATTAAATTGAATATTTGTAAGAATGACGATCCCCTCCGAGGCTTAGAGGTTAGGGGTAGATACAAATAACAATATTGATATGTATTGAAGGGTTAAAGTGGCTGTTGTATTTAAATATTGATGTGGAAAAGTCAAGGGGAGTGGGCTCGGCAATGCAATGAATATTTATTTAAATCATTTGGATACCAAATGGTATAAATAAATGTGCTTAGATCACATATATCGTTAATTTAATTAAGTATATTTTAAAGTCCTAAGATATTTTTTTAAACCCTTTTCGCCTCATTTAGGCCATTTAGGGGTGATAAATTTATTTATTTATTTAAAATACATAGTATCGATGGCTACCGGGGGCGTTCCACACGCTGATTACCCGGGGTCACCAATCCCGAGCTTTCGCCGTGCTTGACATCACTTAACCGAAACGATTGTGGTGACTGTTGCTAGTCCTAAAATTTGGAGATGTGGAGGCTCGTGGCTAATCGGATAAACTGCGGATTACGAATCTAGAGTTGCTACCCAACTCGGGTTCAAATCCCATTTGCCGTGACAATTTTCAAACATTGCCAATGTCTCTTCCGTCTCCGTCTCTCTGTTATTGGAGTTAATCTCTGTTGAGAGATTGTAGAAAAAAAATAAATAAATAGATAAATTATTTAAAAAAAAGGATGCTATTATAAATCATAGCGAATTGTCTCTGTCATATAAGATAAAGGTAAAAAAATTCTCTATTTTTTAATAACGTTAAAATATAGCTTAGAGGTCTAGATATAATTAATATCTTTATTAAATCAACTTTTAGTTTAATAGCTCTCTAACTTTTTTTTTTGTTTTTTCAATAGTTGATTAAAAATTTTTCAAATAAATATTTTCTTGGTAAATGATTAGCCAATTAGTTATTATGTGTTGAGCCCTTTGGGTTTATTTGATTTCAAATTTCTGTCTTATAAAAAAATGTCTCTTTTAGTTGATAAGATTATAGGACAACACCTTAGGGAGTTTCCAAAATAAAAATATGGGGATTGACTTCCCCGAGACTTTCTCGTATATTCTTTTGTAATTACGTCTGGGTGTGTGTGTGAACACGATTGCTTAAAAACCAAAGCAGCTAGATCAATGAAATTTGGTATATGCTCCTTACACTAAAATTGTAGATTTCTATCAACTTTTGGAGTAAATACATCACTTGGAAGTAGTACTTTACTTAAAAAGTTTTTTCAAAAATTTTGAAATTTTCAATTTTTTTTGTTATATTATAATAAAATACTCTATTTTAAAAAGTTTTTATTCTTTGACATTTTTTCGAAAACTAAATAGTTTTTGAAATAATCAAAAGAAGAAAAAGAAAATTTTCGTTAATTTTGAAAAAAAATCAAAACAAAATCATACAGGTGTCATTAAAAAAAGGGTAAATATAAACAAATTCATTTGTTTCACAAATTCATTTGTTTATATTTACCCATTTTTTATTGACACCTGTATGATTTTGTTTTGATTTTTTCTCAAAATTAACGAAAATTTTCTTTTTCTTCTTTGATTATTTCAAAAACTATTTAGTTTTCGAAAAAATGTCAAAGAATAAAAACTTTTTAAAATAGAGTATTTTATTATAATATAACAAAAAAATTGAAAATTTCAAAATTTTTGAAAAAACTTTTTAAGTAAAGTACTACTTCCAAGTGATGTATTTACTCCAAAAGTTGATAGAAATCTACAATTTTAGTGTAAGGAGCATATACCAAATTTCATCGATCTAGCTGCTTTGGTTTTTAAGCAATCGTGTTCACACACACACACACACACACACACACACACAGACATAATGCCAAAAATGGTTTTTTTGGACTCAGGGAGGTCTAAAACGTGGAGAAACATCAAAATCTCGAAGTCGAATTTTTTTACGATTACATAACTTTCTCTATACGAGAAAGTAAAAAAAAAAATGAAAAAACCACATATCGCCTTGCTTTCAATCCAAAAGAGTTCTTTGTGATATTTTTTGTTTGTACAGGAAAAAAATATAATATTAAATAAAATAATTTATCATCGGGTCAGATTATCTTTCCATCTTGTCCACTCACTGGACAAATTTTACAGACAATTTGATAATATGGTAGATATAAAAAAAAATTGATAAATTTTTATATTTTTAATATATAATCTATTAATAAAAATCTGTCATCAGAATAAAAAACCTGAAATACTTTACTTCAATTCCAACTTTCAAAATAAGTTAAAGATGTTGACAAATGTTAATATTCTTAACACAGGCCCAGTGGCGTAACGAGGGGGGTGCAAGGGGGGTCATCATGCCCCGGGCGCTACTCACAAAGGGGCGCCAAATGGTCCGCAAAACAAAAAATTGCTGGATAATTTTTATTTTTATTTTAATTGATTTCTGGAAAATATATTTTAAATTTAGTGTAATATAATAATTTTGGATATTTTACATATAATATTATATGGTTTTCGAATGTGGGGGGGGGGCGCTAAAAAGGTATTGTACCCCTGGCGCAAGTTTAAGCTCGCTACGCCACTGCACAGATCAACAAAAAAAAACAACTTGTTTTTTTGGTGCATTGAAATTAAGAGCTATTCTCGGTGATTCCAAAAATGCCTACAGTTTTGCTCCAACAGCTCTGTTTTTGTTATTTTATAATATCTAATCGAGATTATAAAGAATATATATTTTTAAATATACTTTTTTGTATTTACTCTCACATACATTGGGCTGATTGGACCTATCTATTCCTATCCATCATTTACTACAGTCCTGGTGAGTTTTCAACTAATAAAGAGAAAATTAAATTTTAATAGAAAATGTATCAGACTCTTATTTGAATTTTGTTGATTTTTTTTTTTAAGGTGTTACCACTTAAAAATATGCAGATAGTTGAATTACATAGATTTTTAACTTTGGACACCTCTAAAAAATTTTTACCATCCCTGAATGCAAAATATATATGTATATCTAAGCCATTTGGTATCCAAATGGCTTAAATAAAATTATCAGACTGCCTGGGATCCGAACCCGCGACCTTTGGATTGTAACCAACTACGCCAAGCCCGAGGGCCCTATGAATTCTACTGACAGAGAGACAGCACCTAAAAGATAGGCAGCCAAAGTGTCTTTCTCTCCAAATTAAATCTATAGCGCAGGATTTTGACTGTATATATAATTTTAAATTTGTAAAGATCCGCCTAAAAAATGAGAATTATAACCGCATATTTGCGAATTCGACCGACTGTGCACTCCCCTCCTTCAATTAAAATTAACAGATTTTCACCAAAGTTTGATTTTTGAAAAGTTAAAAATCTGGTGTGACTGGCGCACAGCACACAACTTTCTCTTACCTTCGGTAATCGAAAGTTGTGTACTGTGCTTGTCACACCAGATTTTTTGTGTCGACATGTATTTAGTTTCCGACAGTACGGTTCATTCGATTTTCAAGATGTAAAATTTATAAGTATGGCAAAATATTTATATTTTGTTACCATGGCAACCATTTCTCCTATCTTTTCTATGGAGAACAAGAGTAAAGTGGTCTTCAGAAGATTTCAATCACAAAATGAGAATATACATTTTATTGAGAATCTAAAAAATAATTGATTTTTGAATTAAAAAAAAATCGTTGGAGCGAATTTTGAGAAAATCGAAAAAAACTGAAAAAGTGCATCAGTAAAGTACTAGTACTCTTTGGTCGATTTTGTTCAAAAGCTTCGTGTCATGTCCCATGGGGGTGCCTAACTTAAATATAAAACTTCAACCTCCTAGCTCTTTTCGTTCTTGAGATATTTTGTTCACAGACACACACACACACACACACACACACACACAGACAGACAGACAGACCATGTCGCGAAAACCACTTTTTTGGATTCAGGGGACCTCAAAACGTGAAGATCCATCAAAATCTCGACATCGAATTTTTGACATGAATCCAATACTTTCTCTCTCTATATATATTACATATATACATAGGTAAGAGAAAGTAAAAAAGAACTATAAAATATCGCAAATATGTTTTTTGCAATCAAGCATGGGAGAAATTTTTTAGAGGTATCCAAAGCTAAAAAAAATTCAATTTTCCTAAACTTATAGCCGAATTTACCACTTCAACCGCACTTCCGATTGAGTTGAAACATTTCATTTTTGTGTTTCAAATATCTGAATATTTTTAAGGAGTAACGCCTTAAAAAAATCAACTTTGGTATTATAAATTAATATTTAATTTAAAATTTTCCCTATAAGCGTAAAGCTCACTTTGAATAATTATTTATTCCTGCTTATATAATTAATATCAAAGATCATGTTTCATGGAATTCATTTGGGAATTTATTAAATCCTTTTTCATCGTTAAGATTAAAACGAATTTGTATGGTACAATTTCAAATAAACCACTTCTTATATGATCCCGCCGAAGCGAATATAAACATCGTGGAATGTGATAAATAATCATAACAGGAGTTTGCAGGGAGATCAATTATATAAGAGCAATATTGAAAGAGAGAGAAAAAACATCTGATGACGTCAAGGCTTTTTTTAAGGTTGATTCAAATAACTATTAATTTTTCCAATTACACATTTGATTATGATAATTATTTTGAAAATTTGATTTTTTTTTACGAGTTGAAATTAATGTTCATTTTTTGTAATTTAAAAATTCGATTTAATGAATATGATGTAGACGAGTGACGGCAGCTTTAGACTTCAAGTCGAATGATAAAACTATAATCTTGAAATAACATTTTTCAAATTGCTCTTTTATTTTCCCTTACAAAGGGATCCTGCCCTCCAATCTGGTGAGAAATTTGCATTTTGAAGATTCTTTTAATCTCTATGATCTTTTAATTTTATGTATATATTTTTTAGCTTGCAGTCACTCGTCCCTTTGCTTTCCAAATTAACTGGTCGGTCTTTTTTTTAACATTTTGTCCCCTTCAAAGTTTGTGAGAGAAAGATGAGTTTTTTACGAAATAATAACACACACACTTTTTCCATTTAAAGCTAGTATTTTTTGTACAATAAATTGAGATATTGCTTTACAAATATTATTGATATAATGAACTTGTTTTGGTTGAACTGAACTTGTAAATCTAAATAATATTAATAATTTGTGACTCTGGTTCATAATAGCAAAATGCATGGCAGCTTGGGATAGAGCAGTGGTTTCCAAATTTTATGTTACAACGCCCCCCACAAAAATATTTAATCGTATGACGCCCCCGCCTATTTTATAAAATAATACAAAAACAAATTTTTAATGTTAAAAAATATAAATTTTTATTAAAATAGTTTTTTATCTAAACTTATTTATCATTTTATTTAACTGGCAATAATTTGAAAAATTGCTGGCTGTGGCTAATATTCGCGCCCCCTCCCTCCCCTTAGACTAGTCTGAAATTTTTTCGGGGGGAGGGGGGCTGAACTCAAAAATCTTTCTGAGAAGTTTTTTTTTTTTTTTTTGCGGAATCAAAGTTTTCCGCCCTGCGAAAATTTTTTTCCCCGGTCAGTGAAAATGATTTTACCTTTTTTTTAGAGAACGAGAAAATTTTGCCGCCCCGCGGAACATTCTCTCTTTTGCGGAATCTAAATTTTCGCTCGCGGGGCCGATCAAACATTTCGGGGGGGGGGGGGGGCGAGACCCACTAATGTCTGTATATCCCTATATAGGCCTATGTATATGCATTTAGAAAATTTCAGGGGGGGGGGCGGGCTCCCTTGGTGCAAAGAAAATTTAATAAATTTACTCTATCAGGTGGGTGGTCCTGTGAAATCACCGTGTGGAACGTCCCTCGATAGCAATCGGAATATGTTATTTTAATATAGGCTATATATATGTGTGTGTATTCTATAATGTATAACCACTAAATGGTCTCAGAGAGGGGAAAATTAAAAAAAAATTTATTATTTTTGATATTAGATGTATTATTATTCTATCCCATCCTTTACAAAGAGATTTCCACATTAAATGCCCTTTTTCTTTTTCTCTCTAGTTGTGTGATACTTGGAAATGGGAGGAGGCTTTAAAAGAGCATGAAACGACCTCAACTCGTATTGCACATACAACGTGAAATGGAACGGAATATGCTTGGAATTCCTCCGTCGGCTAGATAAAACAAGACAAACGGAAAACGAAAATAGTGTTCCTCTCCCCAACTGAAATTGCCCTCTCTTATGATAAAAGGTCTTGTTTTTTAAACATTAGTTCAAAATAAAATACGAGTTAATGTTAAGTCACATCGCGTAAAGAATTCAACGACATCTTAAAAAGTCTTTTTATTATTCTTTATTTTAAATGTCAAAATGAGATTTGTTAATAACAGTTTAAAAACGAAGTTTTAAAGCGACGTTTACTTGTTAAGTAAAATAATTTATATAAATCTTTTTACTTTCTCTTACCTATATATGTAATATAAATATAGAGAGAAAGTATTGGATTCATGTCAAAAATTCGAGATTTTGATGGATATTCACGTTTTGAGGTCTCCTGAATCCAAAAAATCTGGTGTGACTGGCGCACAGCACACAACTTTCTCTTACCTTCGGTAATCGAAAGTTGTGTACTGTGCTTGTCACACCAGATTTTTTGTGTCGACATATATTTAGTTCCCGACAGTACGAAACATATGAATTCAGATGGAAAATTTATAAGTATGGGAAAATATTTATATTTTGTTACCATGGCAACCATTTCTCCTATCTTCCCTATGAAATACAAGAGTAAAGTGGTCTTCAGAAGATTTCAATCACAAAATGAGAATATACATTTTAAAGAGAATCTAAAAAATAATTGATTTTTGAATTTAAAAAAAAATCGTTGGAGCAAATTTTGAGTAAATCGAAAAAAACTGAAAAAGTACATCAGTAAAGTACTAGTACTCTTTGGCCGATTTTGATTAAAAGCTTATTTTTCCGGTCCCGGGTGGTGTTTAACTTAAATATAAAATTTCAACCTCGTAGCTCAATTCCTTCATGCTTAAAATTGAACACACACCCACCCACCCACCCACCCACACACCCACACACCCACAGACAGACCATGTCGCGAAAACCACTTTTTTGGATTCAGGGGACCTCAAAACGTGAAGATCCATCAAAATCTCGACATCGAATTTTTGACATGAATCCAATACTTTCTCTCTATATATATATTACATATATACATAGGTAAGAGAAAGTAAAAAGTGGTTTTTTCAACATGGTTGGTATGTGTGTGTTTGTACGCGTCTCTGTGAACAAGAAATCTCAGGAACTAAAAGAGTTACGAGGTTGAAATTTTATATTTAAAGTAGGCACCCCCCCCCCCCCCTCCATTGCCTGGACCCACAATAGATATTATAAATAATAACGGTTATCGTCAAAGTCTTAAGGGGGTTCAGGAGCGACGTCTAAACGTAGTTAAAAAAAAAACTAGGCAAGTATAAGGAATTTTTCAATGCGGTTTTTTTTAAATGAATTAAATTCATAAGAGATGGGGTCTAATTGTCTAAGTTGTCGAAAAAGACCTTACAAAAAAAAAATTCATAAGAGATTATTGGGACATTGAGCTATAATTTTTTTGACTTATTAAAAAATTATCGTAATTAATTTTTTTTGTTATCAAGCAAATACAAAAAAAACAATCTGTCCCAATAATCTTTAATTTTTTTTTTAATTTAAAAATGAATTTATTGTTATTATTAATCACATATTAATTAAGAAATTTTTAAAATAAGCTTAGATGATTTATTTAAAATTCATCTGTCAAATTAGTTCAGCATTCTTGCAATAGATGGCAGGCTAGTCTAACAGACGATATAGTATTAGCCTATATCTGGCCTATATTTATATATTTTTATGCTTTTATAAAAGATATATAATATATAATAACATTTATAAAGTATTTATTGTTAAAAGATCAATGACAATCAACCAAATGCATTAAATTTAAGTGTTAAAAAAAAAAAATAAAAATAAAAAAAAGTGCAGGTTCATTACACTATATTCACAGTCACCAAATTTCTATTTATTCAAATAAAAAATAATAATTTCTCGACAAGTTGTGTGCTATGCTTGCCACACCAGCTTTTTATTTATTAATTCCCCCAATGAGAATAAGTCTTTTCAGATAGGTGAATTAATAAAATATTAATTATATGTTTTTAAACACCAATATAAATCTTTTTTTGATTAAAAGGTTGCCAGCTATCTTGTCTTTAGTCTTTCCTTTGCTTTATAAATTTCAATTATATACAAAAGTTAGAACGTTCATTAAGTTACTAATTAATCACTCTCTCTTTCTCGGGGATTACTTTATCAAAAAGAAAGAATGGAAAGGAAAGGTTGCATTGTATATATTTAGAAAGGGCTGTTTCTTTTTCTTAAACAAACCCCTAATATAGTAAATAGTAAACTATCAATCAATGAAATGAAAGGCTTCACTTTCGAGCTTATTAGGGACTAGTGTCGCCGCCTATTCAATTTTTACCGAGCTATTTAAATGTACTTATATGTTTATAAAATTGTCAAACGCCTTTTCTCGAATTGGTGAATTTCGGACTCTCAGCATTCTCAGCAAACGATATGGATTATTTTTAACAGAAAATTGATAGAGTAAGGTGGGGCAAAGATCCGCGCTGGGCAAAAGTCCTAAACCTCATTTTTAAACAACCACTAGACTTGGTGTTGTTCTAAACCACTTTGTTAGGTTGGTAACAACAAGAACAGATGATGATTCGAAATTCAATAGCGTGTTTGAAGCTGATTGTTAACAAGGAGCAAAGTTATATTTTTTTCACCTTCCATCTAATATTTATGGAAATTCTCAAGTACCAGTATGCACTTTTTTAACTACTTAATGTCTTTGATTGCAAGCTAATACCCCTAAATAAATATTTTAAAACCTTTTTTTTTGTTTAAAGGTAACAATAAAAATTGTTTGTAACACTTCGATGAAAATAGTTAAATGGGGCAAAAGTCCCAATGGATCTCCAATGGAACCAATGTCACCCAATGGTATTCGAGTTTATAATACCTCTATCTAGTAGTTTCTGGGATTAATGAGCCTAGGAAAACGAGCACGACCCGAAATGCTTATGTAGGTTATGAACTTCAATCTTACTGGGACTAATTGTTACTAGGTCTATTGTGTATTTCGAATAAATAAAAATAAATACATAAAACATACTTATATCTATCTAATTATTTTCTTATTAAGTGTTTTTTATACCCTGGTTCGAGGCGGATGTTCGCTGCAGGGGCAATCGTTTGCACCTACAGGACGATTGCCCCGCTAGTGCGGATCTTTACCCCACTCGGTGGGGGAAAGGTCCTCAAATGAAAATTTTTGTTTAGATGCCTCTCCTATTCTTATGCTACTGATTTGGAAACCAAAGAAAATATGTAAGATAGCCAAGTAACCTGGCTTTCAGGTGATGTTCCGATCTTTATTGTATCTTTCATAGGAAGGTCAAAAAAAAATCCCAAACAAAAACTGCGGACTTGCCCCACCTTACTCTATCTCTATATACTTAATCAAAGCAAATAGCAAATTTATCATTGTGCTTTTTTAAATATTACTATATTTTCTCTAAATTAATAAAATGATTTTTTTTATTTTCTTTCCTTTTCTGTTCTTTTTTTTTTTAATTTAAAAAATGTCAAGAAAGCAAGAGGGTGTAAATTTCAGAGTAATCAGTCTGTCACTATCAATTTTGATATATAGAACCTAATATAAATAATATCCATCCATTCAGGAAGCTATAAAAGGCCAGACATTTAATATATTTGTATATCTATCATAAAATGCATCCATTGAATTTGCATTTTATTAAAAAAATAAAGATATCTATGACTACGATCCTTTTAAGTTTAAAGAAATCAATTTTTTTTATAGGTAGATGGGAAGGGAGAAAAAAATGTTAATTTATTAGTATCATTATTAATTTAGGGTCTATTTATTGCTTTAACTTACTGTATAAAGAATCCGGAATGTGATTAACATTTTAATTAAATAATTTTACTTCAAAAAAAAAAAAAAAAAAACAAATAGTATGAAGCAGAAAGAATTGGGTCGCGTGAATTTTTTTTTAGGTGTTTCAACAATTATAAAATTTCGAGGGGACCTAGAGAGAGAATTAAACCCCCCCTCCGGGGCCTAGAGTTTAGAGATGTTGACAAATGCCAAGGGGCGCGCGTTCGGATCCCAGGCAGTCCGATGAAATGTATTTATGCCGACCACTTGCTTAAATACATATATATATATATATATATGGACGACGTTATGCATGAAGCAACTAAGCGCCATTAATCTAAATCTGAGATAAGGGGAATTTCATTTGCACAATTGTAAACAAACCCAATGGGAATAACATTTTTTCTTGTTTTATACAAAAAAAAAGTGCACAGAGTAATAATGCTGTGATTTAAATAAAGAGGTAGATCTTCTTTATCCCTACAAGATGGCGGTCTTATCTCAATTTCGATCATAATGGCGCTTGGTTCCTTTATGCACAACATCGTTCAATTATAGTCTAATTTTTTTTCATGAAAAAAATAAGTAATTAGTTTGTATTCCATGGTAGGCTTAAATGCTTTTGTCTCATTATACTTTCTAAAAATATTTTTTTTATTTTTTATAAATTTTATTTTCATTTGAAATTTCAAATTTTTTCGAGTGTGCTGCTTGTTGTTGGCATTTCTAGTTCTTATGCGGTTAGACATGTGTGAATTTGATGCCTGACTTAAATTATATTTTCTTCAAATGCTAGTTGAAAATATTGACAAGCTTGGAACATCTTTTTTTTTTGTCGATTATTTGCACCAAACTCAAAGAAAATAATCTGATGTGGTCAGCAATAAACGACCATTCCATTACGCGTTTTCTTTTTTTTTTTATTATTTAATTTTCAATCGAAAGACTTGAAATCCAACAAAGTTAGAAGTGGGTGTTTGATCGATGTATGAAAAAAAAAATATTGATTTCTCGCTTTGCTTTCCTCCATTCGTGAATTGATAAGAAAAAATAAATTTCTAATAACAACTAATAACACCTCATAATTAAGTGCCTGGTCCAATTGCTGAATGCCAAATAAAAAACAATACAAAGTACCCGGTCAGAGAAAATAAAAATACAGAATAATAAATGGATTATTGTTCTAGTCAGCTGTTTTATAAAATAATAATATTAATCTTGGAAACCTGCCCAGAACTTTCGCAATCAATCTAAATAATAGTGATTACCGGACGGTTGAGGGTCCATTCATTCATTCAGGCTCAGATTTCAACGGCATTTAAACAATAATATTATTATTAATGATTTCCACTAAAAGTTAGAAAATAAGAAAAAATACTAATATTATATAATATTGCAAAATTCAATCTAACTTAAGAGATTAAATCTTTAAATCGCTGAGGCAGAAAAAAATATGAAAATAAATCATGGATCGAGTATATAATAAAAAATTATTTAATTAAAAAGGACTTCTAATTTTACTAAGCCTTTATAGCCTATAGGTCTAATAATTTAAGTAGAAAAATAAAAGGCCAAGCAGGTAGGTTTATTTCTTTAATAGAGAACCCACAGCGACGTTTCGGTCAACTATGTGACCAACTTCATGGCTACAATGGAGTTTATAAAAAAAAAAAAACATAACATAATTTTTTTTTATAAACTCCATTGTAGCCATGAAGATGGTCGCATAGTCGACCGAAACGTCGCTGTGGGTTCTCTATTAAAGAAATAAACCTACCTGCTTGGCCTTTTATTTTTCTACTACGTATTGATTCGGCTATTCACCTCGCTAACATAATAATTTGAGATTTGTAAATAATTGTCAAAACTCACATTTTTTATATAATTTTCCCTTCAGGTTAAAAATGCAAAAAATCTTATCTCTGGAAATATTCGTCGGAATAGGATCAAATTTATATTTCTTGGTTTAAATGAAAACGAGAATCGGCCAGCAGGAAGCGGTAAAAATGAATATTTATTTTATGAATCAGGATTTTCTCAACTTCTGGACCGAATTTTTGGAAACTCATTGGTAATAATTAAGATTATACATTTAACGTTGAAGTTTGCAATTTCAATAATAGCCGGGGGGCCTGGCAAAGGAGTAGAGCAAAAGTCGTTGCTGTTAAGCAATGCCAAGCACGGCGAAATCTGGGATTGATGACCCCCAGAAATCGGCGTGTAGAACGTCTCCCGGTAGCCATCGGTATTATAAATGTAATAATATATATATATATGTAAAATTAAAACCCTATTGGCCTCTGCAGCCGCAAAAGGAGAATAAAAAAAAAAAATAATAATAATTGTTGGAATAAATGATTTTGTAAATAAGTAATAAAAATTTTATATATTTTTTTAATATCATTTTTATTAATGTTGCACCTTATCTGGACCTCCCCTAAATGGGCTGTCCAGATGAAGGAGTAAATAAAATTAAAAAGGGCTTAGCACAGTATAAGAAAACTAATCTTTTGTTCTTAGGTAATGAGTTCGCTTCCAATTTCTGAATTATTATGATACAAATTTATTTAGAAAAATGGGGACAGTGTTCAATTGCCGAAAAAGTCCTTAAATAGATTAAGAAAAAAAAACAAAAAAAAAAACATGTCAGCTCGAAAGGACAATCAAATTTGAATTCACAATGATATATTCAAGTATATCATATTCAAGTATATCAACAATTTATCATTGAAGTAACAAGAAAAAATTCTCCTTGTCAGTAAATACATTTTCTCAATTTTAAAAAAGAAAGGAGTTGATATTTCAAGGTAGCTGTGTATAATCAATGGCGGATCCAGAGGTATTTCTCGGGGGGGGGGGGGGGGTAATTTGGAATGACTGGTCGCACAGCACACTATTTTTTCTTAATTTCGGTAATTTAAAGGCGCATTCCGTACTTGTTTGCCAGAATATAAATACAAATCAAATTTTTAGGTATTAATTTTTAAAATTTTACATTAAAAATAATTTTTTTTTTCGAAAAAATTGTATTTTTTTCAAATCTCGGGGGGTATTACTCCCTTTACCCCCCCCCCCCCCCTTGTATCCGCCCTTGATACCAACTGGCTTAAATAGGAATGCCTGGGCCCTCAATAGATATTATCATAATTAACGTTTATCGTAAAGTCTTAAATGGCCTGTGTTGCTGAAAAGACTGTGTGAATGTATGTGTGAGTTTGAGCGTGAATAAGAAAAAAAGTGTGAGTGTTTAAAAAAAAGATGCTGAATAGAATATAATAAATAAATACATTTCTCAGGAGCGACGTCTAAACGTACTTTAAAAAAAACTAGACTATATAAGGAATTTTTCAATGCGGTTTTTTTTTTAATGAATTAAATTCATAAGAGATTATTGGGACATCGAACTATAATTTTTTTAATGACTTATTAAAAAATTATTGTAATTAATTTTTTTGTTATCAAGCAAATACAAAAAAACAATCTGTCCCAATAATCTTTAATTTTTTTTAAATTTAAAAATGAATCTATTGTTATTATTAATCACATATTAATTAAGAAATTTTTAAAATAAGCTTAGATGATTTATTTAAAAATCAACTGTCAAATTAGTTCAGCGTTCTTGCAATAGATGGCAGGCTAGTCTAACAGCCGATATTGTATTAGCCTATATCTGGCTTATATTTATATATTTTTATGCTTTTATAAAAGAAACATAATATATAATGACATTTATAAAGTATTTATTGTTAAAAGATCATTGAAAATCAACCAAATGCATTAAATACAGTATTATTAGCTACCATTCTGACATCTCTTGGCAAATGTTTGAATTACTTGATTTTTTGGGCATACTTTTTATGTCACACTACGCCATCTTAAACATGCGTAACCACTTCGCTTCAGTTCCCCCTTAAATAAACAAGCTTTCAATGTGATTATGAGAAGAAAAGCAAATGACAGACAGTTGATGTAGAAGCAGGTAATGTTTGAAGCCAAGGCGACGTTTTGCTCACAAATCGTGAATCTCTTGACGACTTTAAAATTGACAATGCGTTAAGTGTGAATGAGTGTTTGAAAAAACAAATGATCTTTTTATGTGATTGAATAGTGCAATATAGTATATTCTTAAAAAGAGATTAGATAGTTTGTCAACTTGGAAAAAAATAATTCCTTGTCTGCAACCATCACCTCCTTCCTTTATTTGCCTTCCCTCATTATCGACAGCTTGAATATTGAAATGAGAGCGAAGACTGACAAAGTGCAATGTAAGAAGTTCTGATTTGATTTTACATAATGAGAGCGATGAATATGGAAACATTTATTCATTTCCTTTCTTCTCTTCCTTCCTTAAACTTGTTATATTCTATACTAATAAAAAAAAATTCCTTCCTCTTGTTCTTATTCTTTTAAATTCTTCGATTTCCTTCTTCATTCATTGATTGCTTTAAGGGAAATTCGTCTCTTTTTAATAAAAAAAAAAGGCAAAACCAAAGTTCATTATTTTAGCATTGAAAATAATAAAATGATTTCTCTTTCTATCTTAGGTGCGACTAAACTTGAATCCAAGGCATTCTGTCTAAAAAAAACCTTTCTTCTTTTATCTCTGGCCATTTAGTTTAATTAAGGGATATCCTGGAGATGATGTGACCATCAGAGAATTTTATCAGACATATAGGTGCTAACATTAATCAAATTCACGTTCATCTTCTTCTTATCATGAAAGGAGAAGTATTGTTGAACGGGTGGACTTTTTAGATAAGAAATGATGTTTTTCTCTATTGAAAAAGAATGTTTAAAACGCAGGGAACATATTCAGGATAAGAGTTTTTTTAAAGGAGATTTCGGCCCACGTTTCTCGTCACATCAACATTAATTGAATATTTATGGAAATATTGAGTTACTTCTTTTCATTTAAGGTTGTTCGGATAGTACCCCGTAAGGCATAATAGAATCTAAATTTTTTTTTAATAAAATGAAAAATTTCAATGTCTAAATTCATTATTATGAATTAATGAAAAGATTTAAAATACACTCCCCTGTAAGCGAATGAACAAATACTAAAACGAAGAGTACATTCCATCCAGATTTTGTAATCGAATATTTGACATGAAACCAATACTATATGAGAAAGTAAAAATGAAATTTTAAAAAGAAGAAAATGAAGAAGGGAAACGATTTATTATTTGTTTTGTAAAATATTTTTTGGGCATCTAAAGCCATTTAGAGAACCCATTCCTATATTTCTAAAAGTAAATGAAATTTTTTTGTTTAATCTTAATGAATAGTTAGAAGGGATAAATAAAATCAAGAAAAAAAAAACGTGTGGGGTCGTAGGACCCCCGGCCACCATTTATTTATTAGAAAATTGTTATCAAAAAGATCAAAAAGGGGTCAAGCGTGGCGAGTGGTGGGCCTGAAAAAATCTGCTAAATTTAGGCTTCTGTCATATAAGGTTATACAAATATATATATATATAGATATATCGATGGCTACCTGAGGACGTTCAACACGCTGATTCCTCAGGGTCACCCACCTTATGTTTGGCATTGATTAACTGCAACGATTTGGTGTTGCTCAAATCCGTTGCCAGGCCCCGTGGCAGGTAGTCCATTTTAAAAAGTAGAAAGAAATTTTAAGAATACAACCTGTGTTCTATTATTAATATATTTTGACGTTTCGGTTCTGATTGGGACCATCATCCGAGTTGATAGGCCTATATGTTGTCATTATTTATTTAGAATTACCATTCAAACTATTATAATGAAGGAATTGTTAAATACATTTTTTTTTATAATAATAGTTCTATCTCATACTGTATATCGCAAAGATAAACTTTGGAACAATTAATCGATAAATTCCTTTGGTGGAATGGGTTGTCCATAATAAAGGTTTTTTAATTTTTTCGGCTATAGAGCCATTTAGGAAATTAATCATACGCCTATATATATTAATTTTAAAGTACTAATGGCAAGATGGGCACGTTCCACACGCTGATTCCCCGGGATTACTCACCAGTAAAAAGTTCGGTTTAGTAAATTTAATCAATTGAAGAGTAAATAATATTTTATCCTTATATATAAAAAAAAAAAAAGCATTCAATCAAAATCCCGAACGAAATGAGATCCTTTGTGAAGGGATGGATAGCAATTTAGGAAGATTTTGTTGCACAGGTGTCGTTGTCCTTGTAGGCCATTATTTTACAATTTGTAATATAAATTCGTTAAAAGAGGAAAGAGATAAGGTAAGGAAAGATACCGAGATCAATCTTTGTCACGTCGATCAAACACGGACTAAATAACATCATCGTTACCATAGAGATTATTTCCCTCTCCATTCTATTTTATTTTTAAACGTGCTCTCAAATGAATTTGACAAATTCCTAATTATCAGGTAGATAAAATATTTGATATAAGTATAATATGCATTAAGTGACACCTAGAAGTATCCAAATAATAAAACATACTACGGGTATATGTCAGCATTCCGAATCCCCATCGAACTCATTATCAGGACAATTAGGTTGCATCTGAATTGGTGAAAAATCAATTTCTTATACAGAAATTATGTTTAACTTGCTAATTGAGAAAAGGATTTTTTGCTCGCTATTATATAAGGTAATTATGTTTTTTTTTATTCATTTTTCTCATAGCGTATACATGGGCGTTACTAAAGAATCTGGGGTAACTAAAGAAGCTGGGGGGTGGGCCATGGGACCAGCTCAAGGAAGGATACAAGGGGGGGGGGGTAAAGGGATTTGCTCGCCGAAGGCGATAATAACTTTTATATTATTTATAAAACTTTTGAGACTATATGCAGTAGCGTATCAAGGTGGGGGCGAAGGGGGCACTCGCCCCCCCCGCCCCAGGCGCATTAAAATTTTGGCTCCCCTCGCTTTTTTCCAAAATCTACGGCTTCCTGAAGAAGGTTGTGATTAGTGACCGAAACGTCGACAATTAATTATTAAATAATTTTATTTAATCTCCTGACTGCTACGTCTTTTGTTGTTTAAATTCTACAGCCAGATCTCATCGTTATCTTATCTTCCCGAGTAAAAATGATCGAGTGATCTACACGGCCGCAGCAGGTCTGCATAGTGTACCTTGATGGACACACAGGGATACAGACGCCCGCACCAGGGACACACACATTAGATCGAAAGTGACCATAAGAAAAATGTGTGTCCCTGGTGCGGGCGTGTGTATCCCTGTGTGTCCCTAAAGCTTCTCTATGCAGACCTGCTGTGGGCGTGTGGATCCCTCGATCATTTTTTAATCATTTATACTCGGGGTGGCCACGTGGATTTTTATTTCTCCAAATCTTCAAAGGTAAAATATATTTGGGAATCATCAAAAGATAATCTTATTTTAAATAAAATTGGATTTAATTTTTTTCCTCTCTCATTGATCCCTTTAAATTTTTTTTTTTCCTCTCAAACTCAAAAGAAAAATCATCTTAGCTAGAATAGAGAGAGAGAGAAAAAATTGAACATTCGCAAATATTAATTGAATCTTTTGTTTTATCTGGCGTTAAAAATAAAAAGAAAAATTCTCTAAAACCAACAAAACGTTTCACCAAAGAGGAGGATCTATTTTCAAAAGCAATTATATTAATTCCATGAGATGGAATATGAATGAACATAAACGGCTCAACGCAGTGCCTTTGAAAGTAAATAGCATCCTTGATATCAGGCAAAGGGTTAAAGAACGTTAAGAAACATTCCTATCCTTCAACAAAGCCTTTCACAATTGGGAGATTATCTACTCTTTAGTGCACGAGTATCTTGGAAAATACGAAGCTATAAAGCCATTACTTTACTTAAAATTTCGATTTTTTTAGGAAATGAGCACAAAGAGAGAAATTCATTAGAATATTTTCTGCTCTTATGTTTAAGAAACATCTCAAAAAGTAATGCAAATTTCTTGAAATTTGAAAAAAAGAAAACAAAACAGACTATTCTGCTCTTAAAATCTATTCGACGTTTCGGAGACTCAAAGTCATTCGTCATGGTCAATAGCAGAAAAAGTTTTACTAGAAGTACTAGCAGAGAAGTTTCTTTCCCCTGGGATCTTTAGTGGGAACCATAATAATTTCCTTTCTATTTAAAAAGAAAAATCAAATATCAGAGCAGGAACAATTAAATATTTGATTTAAAAAATTAACCTTTGAAAAAAAGAAATATAAGATCGTCAAGTGATTTATAATAAAAAATCTGGTGTGACTGGCGAACAGCACACAACTTTCTCTTACCTTCCGTAATCGAAAGTTGTGTACTGTGCTTGTCACACCAGATTTTTTGTGTCGACATGTATTTAGTTCCCGGCAGTAGGGAATATTTTAATTCACAGATTGTCAGATGTAAAATTTATAAATATGGGAAAATATTTATATTTTGTTACCATGGCAACCATTTCTCCTATCTTTCCTATGAAGCACAAGAGTAAAGGGTGCTTCAAACAATTTTGAGGGGCAAAATTTTTGAGAACCTCTAAAAAATAATTGATTTTTGAATTTTAAACAAAATCGTTAGAGCGAATTTTGAGAAAATCGAAAAAAACTGAAAAAGTACATCAGTAAAGTACTAGTACTCTGGCCGATTTTGATTAAAAGCTTATTTTTCCGGTCCCGCGGGGTGTTTAACTTAAATATAAAGTTTCAGCCTCATAGCTCAATTCCTTCATGCTTTAAATTGAACACACACACACAGACACACACACAGACAGACAGACCATGTCGCGAAATCCACTTTTTTTGTTTCAGGGGACCTCAAAACGTGAAGATCCATCAAAATCTCGACATCGAATTTTTGACATGAATCCAATACTTTCTATATATATATTACATATATATATAGGTAAGAGAAAGTAATAAAATTACCTATAACTGAGTGGTGAATGGCTGGATGTTAATTTAAAAAAAAAAAAAGAAAGGTCTAATGATTTCAATCCACGCCAAACATCCTGGGACCAAAATGTTAACGGTGGTCTTTAAAAAAATAATTTTATTGAAACGACCCAACGGATCCTTGGATGTTGCTCTCTCGGAGCTCGGAATGCGTTAATGATGAATCACTTTACTAATTGCAGTAGGGATGTTATACCATTATAATTTAGATCACCATTCAATGCATAAAAATCTTTGTATGTACCTGGTAATTACCAATATATGCAACATAAATGTTCCCTTTAAAGCGGAAATAAAAATATTTTATAAATAAAAAAACTGCACTTTTATCTTTTCAAATAAATAAACGATTCACATAACATACATTAGTAACTGAAATAAAAAACCATATCCATTCAAATCAATTTAATTTTTTTTTTTACATAGCTCTCAATATATTAATTGGACCCTGTTACGCATTAGTGTGTCAAGCGCCACCTACCGAGTTTTGAGAAAATTAACATTAAAATTTTTTGTTTTCATTGGATTATATATAATTTTTTTTTGTCAATTGTGCAAGTAACATTAAATAAAAATTATTTTAGGACATATTTCATAAAAAATACTATTAATTATAGCATTTGAAACAATATTCAGTGCTTAACTCAATTTTTAATTTTTTGGCGCTTGACCCACTAATGCATATCAGGGTCCAATTTGTACACTCTTTCCAAGAAAATATTTGTATTTCTTAAATTTTTATAAAAATTTGTCCTTAAGATTAATAAATTGAAGAGAAAAAAAATCATCAATCAGGTTTTTTTTTTTTAATAAAAAAATGTTTCAAAGAGTTTTTATGTGTCTGTGTGAATATGATTTTATCTCAAACAATTTTTATAAAAAAAATTTATAATTCCAATTCATCTCATTCCTTTGATCAAAACTACCAAACTTGATTTCTATAAAAAAAAAAAAAAAAAAAACATTTTCCGTTTAGTTTTCCCATTCAATTACTGATATATTGAATTGGTTTAATAAATCCTTTAAAAAAATTGTTGTAGCAATTAATATTCTATATGTACTGTATAATTGAAGACCGTCCGTCTGTCACGCTCTATTTGCCCAACTTCCCGTTGGAATTTAGAGGCAATCATCTTAAACTACCGGACACTAAATATATGCCAACACAAAAAAATTTGGTGTGGGAAGCAGAGGACACAACTTTCAATTACCGAAGATAGGAGAAGAGTGTGTCCTAGCTACAGCTTTTAATATTTGTATGATATGTTAACAAAAATTGAACTGATATCAGAAACTAATACCCGTATTCATAGTCGTTCCTTAAGGAAGAAGGAATCCTTAAATCTCATTTCTTGTTTCATAAACGTTCCTTGAGCAAAAATGCTTCCTTATATGCTCCCTTATCCCAAGGGAAGTAAGGGGAGGGCCTTGAGGAAGATTTTATAACCTTTTATAACCAATTTCTTATATTTGTAATAAATAAATGGGTTTGGAGAACCCTTCCCAGCCTACTATATAATCTGTTATGTGTAAATAAATTTTACTCTTAATCAGGCTCTATTTGTTCCACATGCCAATTAATTAATCAAATTGATTAAAATTTCAAATAAAAATTAAAATTTGGATAATGATTTTTAAAACAAATCATCAGATGAATAATTTGAAGGCGAAAGGAAGTTAATTGGAATTCAATTGAAACCTGCAGAAAAATATCTACGCGATTGTAGAAAATCAATATCATTTTTTGATGAACTTCCCTTTCGTAAAAGGTATCTAGAGATGCTTGTTCGAGTAGTACAATAAGCGCCACAATTAAGTCCCCACCTACAAATTAGCTTTAGCCTAAGTATATTGTATAGTATATGCATGGGCGTCCGCAGAGGGCAACCCGAACTTGCCCCCCCTGGAAAATTAAAATGATACAAAAATGTATAAAACAAAAAAAAAAATACAAAAAAACCTTTCTAGTATACATCCGCCTTGCCGCGGTGAAAGCTTTAAATACTAAGAGATGTATAACATTATTAATATCAAAATACGTTTTTTTTAACTTATCTGGAAGTGACTTGCCCCCCTGCAAAAAATCCTTGCCCCCCTGCAAAAAATCCTGCGGACGCCCTTGAGTATATGGTATAAAGTGAAATAATTTTAAATTTGAAAAGGCAAAATAAAATCATCTATACCAGATTTTATGCTTTACCTTTTCGATCTTTAAAATTATTTCACTATACACT
>JAKCPI010026852.1:0-56574 GCA_023213315.1 Euborellia annulipes | reverse complement strand
TATTGTATCTTTCATAGGAAGGTCAAAAAAAATTCCCAAAGAAAAACTGCGGACTTTTGCCCCACCTTACTCTATAACTTATTTCTGCAAACAAAATAAAATGATAAAAACGTTTAATTCAGAACTCTTTTTTCATATGTCCTCAGGCTTTATTTAAAAAAAGTTTAATCATCATTTACTGTGTTGTCATTTGTCTTAAATTAAAAAGAATGGGCAAAGAAATTGCCCAACTTTCCCGCTTTTCTTCAAAGATCTAATTCGAATTTTGATCACCTTAAACCCGATTTTTTTCGTTTATTTGAGAAACAAAATTCTATTCTATTCAAACAGTTGTTATGAAGTTTGGTCAAAGACTGGACTGGTCTTTATTATTAAGGCTTGAAAAGTAGATAAATATAAATTAATTAATTAGAATAACACTTGCATTGTATATTTATTCATTTAATCATTGAAAGTAATAGAAATACGCTACCCGATGAAGACATGTTGAGTGTCGAAACACGTATCAAATATTAATACCAATAAATAAATAAATTAAAACATATCATCAAGTATTTTTCTAATTAATTAATTTTGGATATAGGAGACGTAGCAGCCAGGGAATTAAATACAAGACTTTTATTTAATTAATCAATCGTCGACGTTTCGGTGGCAAATCGCAAGAGGAGGCTCGTGGCTAATGGGATAACCTGTGGATTACGAATCTACGGTTGCTATAACTCGGATTCAAATCCCACTTGCCCTGAAAATGTTAAAACATTGTCAATGTCTCTCTGTAATTGGAGTTAATCTCTGTTGAGAGATAGGAAAAAAAAATCACGACCTTCCTCAGGACCATTAATTGTTAGAATACATAATTAACAATTAGTCGTCCTGAGGACCGAAACGTCGACGATTGATTAATTAAATAAAAGTCTTTTATTTAATTCCCTGACTGCTACGTCTCCTATATCCAATTTATAGTCTACAGCCACTTCTCATCGATAATTAATTTTTTATATACTTATGTTTAAATTAGTAACAACAGCTAGTAGTCTAAACTTAATGATTTTCAAAAGATTTGGTCCATTGGAAGCTGAGAAAACCGTAGTTTGGGATAATAATTTTCCGCCCCCACCTCCTGCGAGCCGATTAACTTCTCGTTTTAATATCTACTTACGACCACTTCGGACTATAAATTTGTCAAACCTCATCCTAATCTGATGAATAGTTCCAGAGATATAAAATAAAAAGCTACTTACACACATGCATATTAATATTTTTTGCATTTCTGGGGTCCGTATGACCTGAAATGTAAAAAAAAATTGGAGTATAAAATATTTCACCATAATAATTACATATAATATATTGGCAGGAAAGTAAAAATAATTTTCTTATTATAAAATCAGTATAGAAAAAAATTATTTACATAATTTTTACATAAACGATTTCGTTCTCTTACACCCGCATCGTAAAATAAAAAAATTTAGGGCCTTTTATAATCATATTTCGGAAATTGTCATTTTTATATGTCCGGAAGCAGTCCATGGGATGAGAGATGTTTCCTCCCCTTTCTGAATGCTTTAATACGCAAGAGTACAAAGGGTCACCTCCTACACACGCGCTTAAAGCGATGCATTTCACTCAACAAATCTTGTCTATCATCTCACAGTTATTTTATCATTCAATATTTTTTTTATAAATTTCGTTTCAATAACGAATTAAAGTGTCAACATTGAAAACATTTTTTTCTTTTTTAATATGGCCCAAGGTGTGTGTTTAATTAAAGCGTGAAAATGTCGGCTGGTTATCGGCTATTTCCAAAGGTCATTCACAAAAAGCAAGCCGAGTGGGAGCGAGTGATAAGAGCGCCGGCGGGACTAAAAAAAAATGACCAGGCCACAATTAAGGAAGGCCGATTTTCCACCCAATTTGATGCCATTTTTTTATTATTAAATAAAGCAACGTCAAGGATGATAGAGAAATTAAGGAGCTGGAATGGTTAAAGGATTTCTAAATCAATTTTTACTTTCTCTTACTTCTATAGAAAGAAAGTATTGGATTCATGTCAAAAATAGGAGATTTTGATGGATATACACGTTTTGAGGTCCCCTGAATCCAAAAAAGTGGTTTTCCCTTCATGGCTGTCTGTGTGTGTGTTTGTCTGTGAACAAAATATCTCAACAACGATAAGAACTAAGAGGAGGAAATTGTATATTTAAGTTAGGCGTGAAAATAAGCTTTTAATCAAAATTGGCCAAAGAGTACTAGTACTTTACTGATGCACTTTTTCAGTTTTTTTGCATTTTCTCAAAATTCGCTGCAACGATTTTGATTAAAATTCAAAAATCAATTATTTTTTTAGCTGCTCTTTAAAACGTATATTCTCATTTTGCCTTCAAAATTGTTTGTAGACCACTTTAATCTTGTATCTCATAGGAAAGATGGGAGAAATGGTTGCCATGGTAACAAAATATGAATTAAAATTAAATATACAATTAACACTTTATTTTAATTTTATTAATTAAAAATAACACTTAATACGTATTTCACAATCCTTTCATCATCAGAAGTGATTACATTCTAATCACTTCTGATGATGACAGAAATGCGAAATACGTATTAAGTAATTTTAATTAAAAAACCTTTGAAACAAACCTTGTTTAATTTGTATATTTATTTTAATTTACAAAATGTTTCAACAAACCAACGGTCGAAAGTTTAAAAAAAAAAAAAATATGAATATTTTCCCATGTTTTTAAATTTGACATTTTGAATTCTAATAAATCGGCGGAAACTAAATATATATCGACACTAAAAATCTGGTAGAACAAGCACAGAACACAACTTTTGATTACCAAAGGTAAGAGAAAGTTGTGTGCTGTGGGACCAGTCACACCAGATTTTTTCTAAAGGGAGGGAGGGGATCTTCAAAACCAAGAGAAATTGACTTCCCCTCTTGTCCCTTTCTTCTTCTGGACCTGTCTTTGCTATGAAATAAAAATAAAATGACTATTACATTATTATTTTGAATTTATTATCGTCTCTTGTTACGCTTTATTAATGAGAGATCGGCAACCTGCGAAAACATTACTTTAGCTCTTTATAAGTTAATCAACAATATATTAAACTAATATATAATTTGTTAGTATATAAACTTGATTATTATCAAGTTACTTTGTGAACGAGTTAACACATAAAATACCCTCCAAGTATTTTGATGGGAAAAACTTTTGCTGAGTTTTGATTTAATTTTGAAGTTTTTTTTTTTTTTTTTAAATTTCATTTAAAGTCTTTTTCGGCATTGAAGGCCATTTAGACCCCTTCTGGATTGGTGGCCAATCCAATTGAAATAAATTTTCGTCGCATTAGACTGGATGCGAAATCTTGACCTTTGGTATCAGAAGCCAATGATTGTATTATATTGAAATATTTATTTATATACATTATTTATATACCATATAATGTTATATATAAATAAATATTTCAATATAACAACTCTACTCATTAATACTCTCTAATTGACTGATGATGGCAGTAGAATAAATTCGAAACGTCTCAACACTTGAGAGTTTTTATTTAATATAGAGGCTTACATATTGGCTGCTAACTCCTGTCCTGATATTTTAAATATTTACATTAAATAAATCCCGAGTTTATGGAAAGAGAAAAAAAATGAAATAATTCTCGTTTAATTTTTACTTTCTCTTGCCCTATTTTTTTAATTTTTTTAAAAATGCAGAAGGCTCTATATATATAACAAAAAAAAAATAATATATATTATTTAGGTATGTAATTGATTTAATATTTTTTTTAACAAGGACAAGTATTTTTTTTTAATATAAAATTATTATTAATTTCTAAAAATAACATTTTATTCGGATATCATAAACATATATTATTCAGTTGACTTTTAACCTCTTGTCAGATTCATATGCATATACGGTACGTAAAAGGTATATAAAATAGCACGTGAGGGGGGAGGGGAGCTCGAAAGGTCTGCAACTATATTTAACTAGAGCCAAAAGTTAGTCAAATAAATAGCACGAACATAATTTCTCATAACAGATAATTTACCAGAACTAAGACTGACATTAATCTTCTAATATTTATACCAGGACCCCTCTCTATATTTGAATTTTATTTGATTGCAGAATTTTTTACATGAATCCAATACTTTCTCTCTCTATATATATTAACATATATATAGAGGTAAGAGAAAGTAAAAATGATTTTCACATTGGGAATTTTTTTTTTTTGCTACAAAATTTGAGTAACTTCAAATTTATATCATTGTTTAACAGCGTATTTTTATACAAATTGAGGTTTTAATGGCACATTTTTTTTTTTTTTTAAACAACAAAAATTTGGTCTCTATATTAAGCATTTCCAAAAGCCCAACCAGATTTTCAATAGTTCGATTTCCATTTGCAGGCTTGTATTTAAAAAAAAAAAGAATTCAAATTGAAGTAATGCAATTTTTCTGAAAACATCTGGCCCGTTTCCATGATTAAAATCGCGTTAATTTATTATAGATTCTCTTCATTTTGCCGATGCGATGCGAAATCGGCTTATCCGACTGGCTGGCCAGGCAACTAATCCCTACCCGTAATAATAATGCAGTGCCAGGGCGAAATTGCTGCTGCTATGCCTAATATAGTTTCGCATCTCCAAAGCCCAGCCCCTGGACTAACTTGCTTGTTTTTTTTTTTTGTTTTTTTTTTTTGCGGATTTAAAACTTTTATTTGTTCTCTCTCTCTTTCGATCATTTTCTAAGTCCCCAAGTTATTTAGCCCCACATACAAACACACATATACTTTGGACGAGGAGAAAACATTGAATATGTTTTTTTTTTTTTTTTTTTTGTAATTATTACTTTATAAAAGTTTTTTTTTATTTTTTGCTCTGTCGTAGAGTGTGGTAAATGAGTGAATAAAAAAAATTGTCCTAAAATTTCTGGTTTAATAAGCTGGGTCAATAAATAAGTTTAAAAGTTTTAATAGTTTGGGTTTTTTCATAAAATTTGATTAATCTGGTTCTATTAGGCTGAACGCATATGCAAATGAGCAAAACGTTTTCGAACAAAACGTTTTGTCCAAGAGCAAAATGTTTTGCTCAATGCCAACGCACACCGATCGAGCAAAAACGTTTTCGGACAAAACATTTTGTTCAATGATGTCGAATCATGTCCAATTGTGTTTTGTCTCTTTGGTGTGCTGACCCATAGAAAAGCATTGGAAAAACAGTTTTAGGGAAAAATGTTTTGTTCTAAAACGTTTTTGCTCAATTCAGCCTTACTCTGAACAGCAACAAAAAAAAAAAAAACAAAAAAAAAACATTGTCATTTTTGATAAACACGAAAAACAGTTTTTCAAAATTCAAATTCAATTTTATAAATCAAGCTATCAACCGGAGGCTTTAGCTGAAACATTTATATAGGCCTATACTAGTATGAATGAAAAATAATAAATTAAAAAGTCTACATTATAATTAATTTTAAACTGGTAACCGTTGGCTCTAGTTGAAACATTATGCTTTAATAGGAGAATTAAATTCACAAGGTTTTCTGTTTCAATAATATATTAATTTGATATTAACACTTTATACGTATTTTGACACCGTATGTGTCATCTGTAGTATGTAATTCGCTTCTGAAGATGACACATATGGTGTCGAAATACGTATAAAATGTTAATATCAAATTAATATATTATTGAAACAGAAAACCTTGTGAATTTAATTCTCCTATTAAATTCTACATTATAAGTTTTTTATTTTATTAAAATTTAATATTTTTAACACTTAATGTAAATTTTGACACTCATGTATCACCATTAGAAGTGATTTCACAACGAAATTTACATCAAGTGTTAAAAATACTAATTTTTTAATATATTAAAAAGCTTATTATAACTTTGGGTTTTTAATTTAATTTTTTAAATTTTCATTCTCTTTCTTTTTGCCGAAAACGGTAGTTTTGAATAATTTGGAAACCTCGTAAAACAAACTCTTCCTATAAGATTTAAACTTGCGACCGTTGGTTCTTGTTGAAACATTTTGTAAATTGAAATGAAATATGCACATTAGAGACTAGATTATTTGTTTCATAGGTTTATTAAATATAAAATTAACTCTTGACAATCCTTATCATCAGAACTGATTCATTTCTGATGATGACAAGGAATTCTCAAAATATTATCAAAGGATATAATAATAGTCTAAGATATTCAACCCCCTTCTTCACAAAAAAAAAGAAAGTAGGCCTACACATATTTATTCAAAATTTATTATTATTATTTATTCAAAAAAATTATCGTTCAATCATCATCTTTAATAAATATGTGAAAATAGCATTGATTTTTTTGTTAAGCTTATATTTAGACATCGTTTTATGAATGTTCTAAAATCCTCACTGACCAACAACAGATTTTTATCAAACTTAAAAATGATATATTTGAACCAACCTCCCCATCCCTTAAAAGAAATAAATCGTTCAGAGAGAGAGAGAGAGAGAGAGGGGGGTGGATTTTGATAATTCCAAAAATAATATACGCGGTATAATATACGACAGTTTGATATGGCTATGGACCAATGGTCTTTTTTTTTTGCTTGCGCTATAAACATTAAAATTAAAACTCTAATAAAGTCGAAAAATTTCTCTCTTGGAAATCAATAAACCTAGTTTTGTATTTATATTCTTGTTTCTTCTTTAAATAGTAAAGAAATAAAAAAAACTGTAGATAGTAATGTAGATAATGGATAAATTATTTCTATTTTAATGAAATAATAAAAACAAAAAATTGGTAACTGAACTCGACTATAGGCCTATCAGTAAAATTTTTCTTATAAATTGTTTGAAGTTCACTTTAACGATGTATTTCAGATTTTCACTTATGAAATCAAGGGGTTAAGTTTAGAACTAAGGTGCTATGGGAAACTTAATATATCTCTAGACAAAATATCTAGTGCGACCAGTCACACCAGATTTTCATCAAAATAATCATGACCTATCTCCTTTTTACTTTTTTATTTTACCGTAGATAATGAAGTGATTGCATTTGAATAATCTAAATCGAGATTTCAATGAAAATACATGCTGCTTGTGTTTGTGTTTCTCTATACGTATATGCTGAACTTAAATTCCTAGAAATTTTAAACATAAACTTGTTAGAACAACATTGTATTGCAGGTTTTCATATAACTTGCCCGAATGATACTTTATTAAAGAACTATTTTAGTTTTTTCATTTTATTTATTTTTTTTCAAAATTAACATCAGCAATTTTTTTTTAACACACTTTTTTCTCATTCATACTCACACACACATCCACACAGTCTTTTCGGCAACTCAGGGCATATAAGAATTTTGACGATAACCGTTATTTGAATATACCATATATATATGTATTTGGGGTCCAGGCATTTTTATTTAAGCCATTTGGTATACAAGGCAGGTGCGCTACCAACTACTCCAAGCCCGAAGGGCAGCGATTTTCTGTTGAAACTTAATATTTCGCCCTTGGCCTAGGGTTCAAATGCTGTAAAGCATTAATTAGCTTCTGGTATCAAAGGACGAGGGTTCGCATCCCATTCCTGGTAAAAATTGAATTGTATCAATTGAAATAAAAATGGGCTGATTTTAAATGGCCTCAGATGCCGAAAAAGACAAATTAAAAAAAAAATGTATATTTCATTTGCCTAAATATATTGTATTGAAGTATTTTTTCAAAATTTCTTGTCCATATTTTCGGTATTATATAGATCGGTATTATATAAAAGTTATTCAAAATTATCAATAAATCTTAAACTTTTCTTTATAAATAAAAACAAATTTTTTTGAATAGAAAGAGTAGGCCTACTCTAAAAAAGATTTCTGAATCAAGCTATAAATATTTAAATTTTGACTTAAAAAAAATTCTACTCAAATAAAATAATAGTACACGTTAAAAAGATAAGAGTGTGTATAGTTTATTTATTTATTGAATTTTTTTCATCACCTAAAGCTATTTATCAATATATATTCCGTCTCTATACAATTGATTGGTAATAATTCTTTTCTTTGTCACTTGAACCCTTAACCCTTAAAAAACAAAAAGTTAATGCTTTACCTCTGAGATTTTTGATTCATTTTATATTCAAAATTTTTAAAGGATTCTGAAATTTTTTTTTATTTATTTTTTTTAAACAAATGAAATATGAAAAAAAAATTTATCCCAAAGGAATTGAGAAAAATCTACAACACAATTTCTCAGATAATAAGATATCAAGTAGAAAATATAAAATAGAACAAATTTATAAAACAAAGAGACTTATACTATATATTATACTCCTTTGATTGGATCTTACTTTCATTGTGTGTATGCATAAAAAGGTCTTCTCTTCCCCATCTTATTTATAAGAATTCGTTTTTTTTTTTATTCGTAAAAGGAAAACTTTTTTCTTAAGGATAAAAAAAAAAATGAAAGAATAAAAAAATTATTATTCTCTGTCAACACAGTGGAGAGAAAAAAACTTTGATAAAAAAATACTGGAACGCTCTCGCATTTACTTTCTCCAAGAGCTGAAAGACGGTTATTTATGTCGGAGCAATATACATACAATTTAAACAAGCTGTGCAAGTATATTTTGACCAAACTCAACAAGAACTAGTCTTAAAAAAAAATGAGATTTAATTGAAATTTCATCCCGTTCTAAAGTGAACGAATCTTTTTAATGAACTATAGATTCATCTTCTTTCTTTTTCTAATATCGCAATTCAGGATCGGCAGATCCAATTCTATCATTCCGCTCCCCTATTCTTCGCAGTTTTTTCCTGCTCGGACATATCCCTTTTTTTGGTGAACTTCTTCGTTGTCATTAGTCTTACACCACTAAATGAACGAGACTCAATCATCGAACGAACTCTTTTAAAGAACGAGACACAATTTAAGCCTTCTATACATTCTTTATGTTTAGATTAAATAAAAAATATGGGGATTGACTTCCCGAGACTTTCTCGTATATTCTTTTATTATCTTTACACATCTTACCACATCGATATCCCCTTAATTTATCAACTTTTAAATATTTACTTTTTTTCAATTTTAATTTTCAATTTTTTTTATATTATGATAAATACTATTTTTTTTAATGAAACTGAATATTTGAAACACAAGAATAATATTCTTATTTTTAAAATCAACACATATCAAAATAATATAACAAATGAATTTTTATTTCCCTTTTTTTACACCTTATTTTTTTTTATTTTTATCAAATTACGAAATTTTCTATTTCTTCTTTATTATTTCAAACTATTCATTTTCGAATTCATAACTTTTTATAGTATTTTATCTATATCAATTGAATTTCTTTAACTAATACTACTTCCAAATTACTCCAATAATCTACATTTAGATACTTTTCATCTTTTTTTTTTCCCCCCCCCCCCACAAGACAAAACCAAACAAATTTTTTCAATTTACAAAACTTTCCCTAACAAAAAAAAAGAGAAAAAAAATCATTGATTGGTCAATGCATTTTTCATACCCAGTCATTTTTTCAAGAATTTATTAATATCCGTTTCCGGATTAAGGCTTCCTATGTTGTTTTGAGAGTTTGGGAGATGAATGTCAATACTATATTTCGAGATGTGAATTGTGAATCCTCTCGCGGGTATTAATGCCTGCCTGCAGCGATGGATGTCCATCCTAGTCAATATGGAGTAGAATGTTCCCTGATTCCCTCGGGATCCTCTCTCTCTTTCTCATGCAATGCAGTTTATGACCCGCTCTCTGCAGTCGGCCTGTTTTATGCCACACCATAATTCATGCTTAATACGCGGACTCTGATCATGTTGCTAAGTATCGGCCACCGTGAATGATGGCGGTAATGTGCGAATAATGGAGACTTAATAAATATCAGTTTCCGGCAAGTTGATAAAAATGTTAATCCCAAATTATCAAATTAATATAATACTCCCTGCTTTAAGCAGGGGTTCCCAAACTTTTAAACTATCGAGATTAATTTTTAAAATCTGAAATTTAGTAAACATTAAAATAGGACAATTTATCTTTTTTTAGTAAGTAAAAATAATAGGAACTATTGAATATTTCATTTATTAATATATATAGGCCTATATAAGTGCCTATATTGACAACTCAATGCTCTGAAGATGATCTTAATCAAGAACAAAACTTCGGCTTAGAGGATCTTAATAAATTAAACAATACAATAGGTGCTATTCTTTTTACTTACCCTTACTTAAATATTCCAGCTGCCCACCCCTGTGACCGAGAGGCTAAAGTTGTTGACAAATGTCATTACTGATAGTCTAGAAGCCAAGGGGAGCAGTTTCGGATCCCGGGTAGTCCGATTAATTTATTTAAATCATTTGGATACCAAATAGTATAAATAAATATGTCTAATATATGGAAAATGTTATGCATGAAGGAACCAAGCGCAATCAACCTAAATCTGAGATAACGGGCATTTCATTTACACACTTGTAAACAAAACCAAGGGCAATGACTTTTTTTCTTGTTTTATACAAAAAAAGTGCACTGAGTAATAATGTTGTGATTTAATTAAAGAGGTAAATCTTTTTTCCTATAAGATGGCGGTTTTATCTCAATTTCGATCATAATGGAGCTTGGTTCCTTCATGCATAACATCGTCCATAAATCGTTTCCAAAAATTCTGTGAATCGTTAATAGTCTATATGGTCTAAGATGCCGAAAAGACTTAAAAAAAGCTATAAAATCTTCCTCATTCAATACCTTTTTTTGGGTTCCCTTTAGGCCAAGAGTGTGAGGATGATAGTCATGACGACGTCGTAAAGACGGCACCACAGGTGCTCGAGAGTGGGGCCTTGTGCTTAATCAGCAAAACCAATATTTTTACAATAAATAAAGCAACTGAAGGTAAAATCTACTATTTTAGACAACAATTCCGACAGCCAAGCATTTTGGTTGCCTAAGCTCAAGGTTCACTCTTAAACATACGTGCACTTGTGACGCCGACTGTATCTGAAAATTAGATATTCGAATAAATGACAATTCCTTTTAGTGAATAATAAAGCCATTTTTCTTTGTGATATAATTTCACCCGTTCCACCACTACTTGTCCTCACTCATATATTCTAACATTAATCATTCGTTTAGAGAAATTAATTAATTCATTATTCGCTCTTCTGTTATATTCAAATAAAGGCACGAAAGGCAAAATCCTTTTGTTCTCTTCAACATCCTCTTACATTTTTATTGAAACGATTACGATATAAAATAAATGTTTAGTAGAAATTCAACTCCATCTAAGGTATTCGTACATCGTGGAGAATGCAATTAGATCGCCATCAAAGGTAGGAAATGACCGAGGTGGTTGGCCTAATTGCATTCTATTGAAACTGAATATTCATGCATTCTTTATCTAACAATTTAAAAAAAAAAAAAATTCCAAAGCTTCTGTCAATCATAATTTAAGAGAAAATAATTTTTCTTCTTGACGTTCAATATTTCTTAAAATTAAATCTTTGACTTTGTATTGTTGTCTTACCGATCTGTCTGCTCAGCAAAAAAAAAAAAAAAATTCAAGTAAACTTTAAAGATTGATTTAAAAATAAAGATTAAAAAAAAAAACACTTTTGATATAAAAGATTTATATCTTTGTAAGCAGGGGCGATAAATAAAACCCCTTGGAGGCTGTTGTAAATATATATATATATATATATATATATAGGGCAAGCAAGAGTGCCGCTAAGCAATAATGGCCGATTATCTATCCATCGAGCCGACTCAGCTTGAGAGAGGGGGAGAGGATGCTCCAGAGTGACGCAGTCCGGGATTCTGCGGCTGGACCAGCGCCAACCCGAAACCGTCACGGCTACGTCATCCCTTGCCAATAAATATTCCAAGCAGCCTTCAGGAGGAGACATGGCGAATATTCAGGGGATGGTTTAATATTCGACTCAGATATTTGGATTTGTTTACTATATTATTATAGATTTGTCAAGAAATTTTTTTCAACATCTCAACACACTATTTTTCTAAAATTATTGAAATGGAATATAAAAATCTTCGACCCAAATTTAAAAAAATCGGTAGACTATAATCTATTTCTAAAGTAAGAAAAATATAAATTTTCAATCGTTTTTCATATATACTTTCGTTCTTGAATTTTAATATACCCAATTTGTGAAATCAAATTCATATACTAGTTTTCATAAACCGGCTTATCAAACTTTTAATAATTTTGTTTATATGAAGGTTCATTTTTTAGTATATGAACTTTTCATATACCCAAGTAAAATTCATAAACAGTTTGTGTAACAGACTTCATATACAGTTTATGAATATCGCTTGAAAATTTTTAACAGTGTAGATATTAATTTCGTATTATTTATTATCCCTATTTGGTGGTTGTGTTTGAAATTCCAGTAAATCCCTTCGGGACGCGTTTAATGATTTTACTGCCAACCATAGGTAAACGAGAACTAGACAGAAAGTGCGAGAATTGAATATTTGTGGTGAAAAACTTTGAGTATATGTAGTAGTAGTAGTAACAACATTCCAAAATAAATTACTAAAGTTCTTAGAAAAGGGCATTGGTACGGTAAATGTCCGAGAGGAAGTTACTCACAATTGAATGTATGAGGTAAAATAATTAAATGATCGACAGACAGATGTAATTATTTAAAAAGGAGAAAATATGAGAAACTTATTATTGGTTTAAGAAAGACGATGTTAAATGATTGTTGTACATTAGAATTGAAGATGTACAAACATTAAAAAAAATATTTAGATTTCGTTACTATTTCTCCTATTCTTTTCTATGAAGTACAAGACTAAAGTCTGTTTAAGAACAAAATGAGAATATAGGCCTACTAGTAAATTTTTACCCTTCGGGAAGAGAAGTTGTATGCTGTGTGTCCAGTCACACCAGATTTTGTATATTTATTTCATATAAGGTCTTTTATGGCATCGAAATCCTCTTAAAACCCGCCCCTATTTAATTCATTTGATTGGTAGCCTATTCAAAATTATTTAAAAAAAAAAAATCTCAACATAAAATTTCTCACCGCCATTCTTTTAACAAAATTAATATTCTTATCGCGTTAAGAAATGAAGGTCTCTAATTCCTTTAGTTATATTTCCAAAAAAAAAAAAAAGTTTTGTCAGACAAATAAGCCTTTTACTGTATATGGAACATGACTTAAAACACTTTTGTAGCTGTTAGTCTCTATTCTTTTCTAAATCTTGTGTTCTTTAATCCTTCTCAACTCCCATCTTTTTGGAGGCTGGAGGTACCAACAACTCCTCTCTTTTGCTTCGCTTCGTGACATTTTTATATTGTTCATTTTGCAAAGTGTGTACTTTTAAGATTGAGATTTATTTGACCTGTTCGTGTTTCTCCCTCTTCTTCTTCTTCTTTTTTTTTTTGTGTACTGACCGTTAAATTGTTTTGAAGTCACTCAACAACCCTACACCCCCTTCTCTGTTGAACAAACACAAAAGTATTATCATTTTATCTAAATAAATATTTATAACTAACTACTACTCATGAACGAGGGAAAATTAATCAAATTTTATTCCAATTGGTCTCGGAATACTTTCATATACCCCTTGCATTTTTCTCTGTCTCATTCAAAAATTTCGAAAATCATCGGATTTTAAAGAATTTTTTTCAACACTCACACTTTTTTTCTCATTCACACTCATACTCACACACACATTCACACAGTGTTTTCAGTAGCTTAGGCCATATAAACTCTGATGATAACCGTTATTTTATGAAAATATCTATTGGGGGTCCAGGCATTTCTATTTAAGCCATTTGATATCCAAATGGGAGAAAAAAGTGAGTTAAAAAAAAAAAAAAGTTTAGACCATAGACTCATCTATCTATCTTGAAAATTAAAATTACAAATAAAACACTCGGTTAGTATTTTAACTTATTTATTGATTATTATTGAACCTTATCGTGTGTCATTTTCAAAAGAAATTTCTCAACATGAATAAATAACTTGAAACAAATAACCGAGTGATTAATTTATATATTTTGATTTAAATAGTTTAATATATCAACATTCAATTTTATTAGGGAGTCTTAAGCCTTTTTGCTGCACATATTGAAATTAAAATTAATTTTTTTATTTCTTATCTATTTAGACTCGATAGGTCTTTTTTTGGATATTTATTTATTTATTTATTTTTTTATTTTTGCATAATCTCTTCTACATCTCGCAACTATAGATCATTCCGATGCTTACTCTCTTATCTTTCGGACTTAACTTGAATTCCAATTAGAAATGTTCTCAGTGAGGCGTAGAAGGGAGAGAGGGTTGAAAATTTAATTAACCATTTTAACATAAATCGTACCCCCTCTCTCTCTTACACTCTCTCCTTTTAAATTTTTATTCCAATTAAAAATGACAGAAAAATTTCAACTCACAAGCTCTCTTATCAGTAACTAGTACAGTATATACTTGTGGAATTTGACAAGTTGAAAAAAAAAAAAAAAATTGACGAGAAAGGAATTCATGTGGAAAATTTGAATTCAATGCGATATTTTTTTTCACGGAAGAGAGAAATAATCTCTCTCTTAATTTTATAAAAGCCAAATTTAAAGTATTAAAAACAACCCGCGGGCTTGGTGTAGGGGTTAGCGTGCTTGTGTAGCAAGGGTAGTTACCTTTGGTAAGAGAAAGTTGTGTGCTATGCGACCAGTCACACCAGATTTTTATAAATGATTAAAAATATATTATCACACAAATATGTATATGTGTGGGTATATTATTTATCACAAGAATATAAACTCTAAACATTAATTCATATGCAGGCGGGAGAATTATGACCCTGCTATTGAATCATATTCGATTTTTATGAATTTTGAATACATTTTGAATAAAACGAATGGATTCAGAGGTCAGTGGGGGTCATAAAATCATGGTGGGATGAGTTAGGAGTGAAAAAGAGAGAGGGGAGGGAATGATAGAAAATACAACCGGCATATCCAAAAGGGTTGGCTAGCTCACTGTACGTAGATTTTGGTTTGGTTTTTAACTTGGTTGGAAATACGCCAGAACTGACAACATTTCCATTTAAAATAAAAACAAAAAAAGAAATCTAATTATTTTTGTTTGGTGAATTTTAGTCGTTGTCACTTTTTGCCACTCCCACTTATCGCACTCTATCTTAAAAACAATTTTCACTCCTAAAAGAAAATAAAGAAAATAATGTTAATAATAGAAATGCTACAGCAATAAATGAAATCATGTATTAGAGTTCAAGTAGCTCTTCAGTGATTTAATGTATTTATGTATTTTGATTCATTAATTCCGCCTTTCAAATTAATTTTACACATTCTAGTTTTTTTTTTTTTTTTTTTTTTTGTGATAAGTGAAGGTGGGCTGCAAGTAAATAATAAATCCTAAATAAATTTATCTTATTAATCAACCCAATTTGCATTCATCTTCAGGACAAATAAAATATCAAAGTATCGGTTCATGCTTAACAACACATACTATACATTCTACAATATAATAAATAAATACATTCGTCTATAGGTATCAACTGTGTTAACTAACTTCAAATAGGGCTCTTATTTAATCAAATGATTAACATAACTAGATGTGAAAAGACTTTTATTTAATTTAAGGGCTTTTTCGGCATCGAAGACCATTTAGAGCCCGCCAAGGTAGCCAATCCAATGAAATAAATTGTCACATGAGACGGGATGCGAACCCACGACCTTGGTACAGAAGGCTAGCATGCTAACCCCCACACCAAGGCCCGAGGGCTTGTGAAAAGACTTAATTGTAAATAAATGAGCGATTTATAAAATTTTTACTTTTTATTAATAATTTTTCTACTAAAATATTTTAAAAATTTTATATTAAATGTGCCTGGACCCTCCTCATATATCGGATTTAAATAATTTGAGTATCGTAAAAGTCTATATGGCCTAAGATGCCTAAAAGACTTCAAAAAAATATTATATTTATTTTGTATGCAATACTAATCATGATTAGTTTAGTATCTGAAGATGATAGCTAATTGCCCTCGAAAGGTTGTCAAAATTATAGAGAATTTTTTATTTACTAGCAGTCTATCTGCTTAATTAACACTTTATAGTTTACAAACAATACATTACTAATAACATCACAGCCGTTAGGTTTTCACCCTAAAGGGAAGTAATTTTTTGTAATAAAGCTGGACTTCGTCTCTTATTACAGTCACCAAAATAACACTGACCTATTTACTTACTTCCTTCATCTCATATTTCTCTTTTCGAATATTTATCAAATTTCCACTCTTATTTATTCCCCGTGAAATATTTATATTATTACTAATATTGTTAGATATAAAATTTTTCATTAATATGAAAAAAATTATATAGGAGTGCTACGTAGGCTATATTTAAATAAATTTTTTTGCGATCCATTTTTTATTCGCACATAAAATCAACATTTGAATTTTTAATTTTTGGCTTTTACTATTTATCATCATTTCATTTTTTTTTTTCTAATTTAAAAAATTTCCATATTAAAGTTTCAATTTTAATTCGATTTGATTAATTAGCCTAAAGCCATCTTTTTTTTAACTCGCCACCCGATCAATTTGCTGGATTTACTAGGTTAATTATATATCAGACCTTTGGATCAAAACCGATTCTGATGAGATTTATTGTGCACTAATGAGTTGCTCTCTCTCTCTTTACATATATATATCCTATTTATTTGTACCAGTATATACACTCAAACAAGCGATTATCTCTTCACTGAAAATACATGAACCCCGATAATGACTCAAATGGAAAAAATCTATCAAATTTTAATAATAAATTAAAAATACAGGAGGCACTAACAAGGACTGATTCAGAGGAGTTTTTCGGGAAAGGGGGGGGGGGCGAGATCTCGAAACCCTATCTTCATACATAAAATACTGGGTATATATTATTTTACACGCAATTGAAAATAATAATAAAATTATTATTTTTATTGGAGGTCTTTTTTGGCATCGGAGGCCATTTAGACACTCAACCCTATTTTCTTCAAGCCAATTCAATTGTAATAAATTTTTACCGCATAGAACGAGATGCGATCTCCTGACCCATAGCACAAGAGACCTCTGTGTAAGATACAGGGCTAAAATAATAAGCTTAATAAAATAAAATAAAAAATTAATTTCATATTTTTTCGTTAAGGTAAAATATTTTTTAATTCTATCATAATAAACAAGAGCTGAAGGCAATTTATATATTTATTTACAAAGGAAAAATTAAATTTTTAAATAACTTTTAAATAATCCCGTTTCAGGCGGAAAATTGGATACCAATCAATTGAAATAAATAAGGTCGTAGTCTAAAGATGTCTCAGATGCCGAAAAAGACCTTAATTTAAAATAAAAAAATACATAACTTTTTTATATGTAATATATTCCTGGTGAAAGGGGGAGGCCAGTATTAAATACATACAGTCACGGCTAAAAGATTGCTCAATTATCCGGGCTCAAAGAGCTCAATCAGTATGAATTTTCATAAATCGTTAGGCGTATTATTTATTTTTGAAAATATTCAACTTGTTTGAAAATTTCTCCAATTAATATACAATAGTAGAGAAGTCCATTACAATATACAATAAGAAACGTTAATTACGATCTAATAGTCTGATCCATTAGGATGCCACGCGGATTCTATTATTAATTAACACTCTAGGAAATGTTCATATATTATAAGGTCTCCCTGCTCATTGTATTGAGGAATTTCTCTATGATATAGCCATGCAATAAACATTCCATCTTAATGGGATCAGAAATTATTATTATTATTATTATTAGGCTACTTATTGAAGTTCAAATCAATAATAAGTAAGCTTAGAATATATCCAAATTTCTGATTATTATGAAATTTATTTTTGATTTTTTTCCGAGAAGGGGGGAGGGGGGTTGAACGATCTGGATGATTTCCCATCCATTCAATTGAATAAATGAAAATTAAAGAAAATATAAATATTATAATCTCCAAAAGCGTTTAAATCTTTAACACTATATTAGCTATATTTATTTGTTTTTTAATATTTCGCCGGAGGGAGGGGGGGAAGGCGAGGTGTGTGTACCCCGTAGCTATGGCCTCATGAAGTAATTATATATTTTAATCAGTAGAATATTCAGAGCGAAAGTTCTAAGCCAACCAAAGTAAATTTTTAAAATAGAAAATCAAAATTAAAATTAATTTCATTTATTTGCTATTCTCAAACTCTCCAATTATTCAAACGTTTCGGGTTTTTTGAAGTAATGCCATTCTTAGTCCCCAACCCTGTATTGGTCCCCAAACTCTTCTCTATTTCGTTAATATAACTCCATTACAGATGGTAGTGATGTAAGGTTCTGTTAAGAAAATCTTAGGCGCGGCTTTCATCAATTGTCGTAAACGTTACTGATATAAAGTACTTTAATTCCATGTTCAACTATTAATGTTGCTTTTATAATTCCGAGAACACATCTCTAATCGAGATTTGATATTACTTTAATTTGAATAAATTTTTCTGAACCAAGTTTTTTTTTTTTTAATATTATTTAAGACAAATTTAAAATTACTTAGAAGTGAATTTGGCGACACATTTATTTTTAGTGGGAAAATGCGAGCTCTTATATCCAGTTTATAAGCTGATCCCAAGAGGAAGCAAACTTCTAATCCTTTCTAATATATGACTCTGTCTCATAGTAAATAGAGGTTTAAATAGATACAAACAAGTAAAATGATCTCAATTAAAGGTTAGTGAAATAAAAAGAACCTCCCCCCTCCAGTAGCCTAAAGGTTAGAGGTGTTGAATAATTTGAGTATCGTTAAAGTCTATTTGGCCTAAGAATATATATATATATATATATCTCATTTTGCCCTAAAGTACACTTTACTGATGTAATGTTTCAGATTTTTCAAATTCATTTTCCGGCTCTTCCTTTCATAGAGCCAATGTTAAATCCCTATGAGGATTTGCATGTTAATTTCGATTCAAAAGGGGGTCGGTCCCCTTTGGAACTTTTTAGACATTTTAAAAAGTTTTTTCCTTGTATTTATTTAAGATTCTCTATTGTGTATAAAATATACAAATATGAGATTATAATTTGAAAAATAACCATAGTTTATTTCAAGCAGTCAGCAAGTTTGGAACTAAGGTGGTGCTATGGGAAACTAAATATATCTCGACACAAAAATCTGGTGTGACCAGCACGGTGGAAAACTTTCTTTTACCGAAGGGTAAGAGAAAGTTGTGCTGTGCGCTAGAACACCAGATTTTTCTCTTTATTTTATGAACATCAAAGGGAGAAACATCCACTAATCATCTCGAATTTTTTTAAAAATATTTTTTAGAATTCAAAAGTTGATTACTCTAGTTTATTAATTCGAACTTAGAAACAATATTGATACAATAGTTAGTTAATTAGTGATTAATTGGTATAACTTGAAACCCAGGCAGAAATTTACAATTGAACTTTATCAAACAAACCCGGAAACAAACATGCAAACCTGTCTGTCTCTCTCTCTCTACAAGTGCGAAATTTAATTATCCAAAATAATGAATGAATGTTTTGACAAGTAACGCCGCCCCTGTCTGTTTATGTGCATGCAAGATGCGTGCAAAAAACAAAAGACATCATCTAGGGGACAAAAGAACAAAAGAAAGTAGACAAGAACAGGAGGGGCTGGTCTTAAGGGGTTCGAGCACTCAGCTCCTGAATGCCCGGGAGCAGATAAACTGATAACGTGATAATTCAACACACGAGAGCACCACTCAACCTCTCGAACACAAAAAAAATTAAATTTTAATCGAATCTCTAGTTTTTTTTTTTATCTAAAAAGCTTATTTTTATCGGGTAAAATCAGAAAGTGAAAAAAAAAGGTTTTAAAAGAATTGTCAAATTAGTGAGTTAAGCTTTGACATTCTTTTATTATCTAAGTAAATAAGAAAAGAGGATGGATTTTTTTTTTAAATTTGTTTAAGGTCTTTTTTGGCATCTAAGGACATTTAGACCCTATTTATTTCAAATGATTAGTAGCCAATTCAAATGAAATAATTTTTTCTTGCTTGGGACGGGAAGCGATTCCCGGACCCTAGGCACAAGAAGCTAATGTTCCTCTGAGCCACGGGTCACGGGCTATTGAAAAATTTAAACAATGACAAAAAATTTGAATGGTCGCCTATCATCATTATCATTATCATTACGATATATAAAGCGCTAGCTTCCGTCTGTGCCGATCAGGACGCTGATTGGCTAGAGTTACAGGAAGTGGAACGGGAGCGGGAAATTTGAAATTTAAGTCAGAGAGGGAAATTTGAAAATTTCCAAATAGTCACCAAGAATATTTATACCATTTGATATTCAAACGATTTAAATAAATTCAGCAAAAAGACTGGGGTCCGAAACGAAGAAAATGAGCTACGGCGTTGAAATTTAATGAGACACGAAAATGAGCTTTTAAATAAAATCGGGCAAAAAGTACTAGTACTTTACTGATGTGCACTTTTTGAGTTTTTTTCGATTTTCTCAAAATTCGTTCCAACGATTTTGATTAAAATTGAAAAATCAATTATTTTTTATATGCTCTTTAGAATGTATATTCCCATTTTGACTTGAAATCTTTTTAAGCACACTACTCTTGTACTTCCTAAGAAAAAGTCAAGACTTTTTCAGTTTTTTTTTTTTCGATTTTTCCAAAATATGCTCCAAAGATTTTGATTAAAATTCATTAATCAAATATTTTTTTGATGCTCTTTAAATATTATATCAGTGATTTTTTTTGCTTTGTTTGTATCGTCACACCCTATTCTCGTTATGTGAGATTGTTGCGATCAGTTACACCAGATTTTTTAAAATTCTTTGCTAGAATAGGCCTAATTAATGTGAGGGGGATGGCTTGAGAACGAGGATGAGTTGATAAATAATCCCCCCCTCTCTTCGTTAATTTGCACGATAATTAATGCTTTTAAAATATATTCACTCAATGATAATTTCTTCATTATGCTGAGATCTTCTCTCGACTTGGTTCGTTTGCTCTTTGATGCTTTTTGTTTATTTAATATATAGTATAACAAAACAACAACAACAAAAAAAAAAACATCATCATTTCATATTGTGCTGCATTTTAAATACATATTTCAGTATTATTATTCCATCTTAATTAACTAAGTGGTTGGGTCTATTCGTTCTTTGAAGTCCTCTCTCATGCCAAAACAGATGCGAATCACATCCCGAGGGGGTCTTTTTTTTCGTCCCTGACATCTGACAGAGAAATTATTTTTTATTAATTCGTTATTTTTTATGTGCGCCCATTTCTCTCTCTCTCTCTCTCTCTCTCTCGGCGCATTTTAATTCATTTCGCTATGTTCAATTAGCATAGAAATCAAATGAATAAAACAGAGAAACGCTTTGCTCTACATTTCAAAAACTGACCATCAAATGTTTTTTTTTTTTTTTTTTTTTAATATTATTTCAATTTTATTTAAAAAAAATTTAATTTTATAAAAAGATATAACATTGAGAGAGAAATTCGCAGGAAATAAATTGAACAATTAATCATAATATTTAATATAACTTTGGAACTAGGTCAAGGCGGATGTCTGTAGCGTTGTCAGATAAGGCAAGCTATTAAATATAGTGAATTTAGGTGAGTGCAAATAGGGAGTTTCACCGCAATCGCTAGAGATTATATTCTATTTAATATAACTTTAGAATTGAAAAAGAATTACGGCTATAATCCCGCTATGGGAGTAAAAAGTTGTTAGAAATCTGTTAGTTTTTCACACACTCTCAGGTCTATTCTCTAAACAAAAGCGTTAACGTTTAGTCTATAGTTATATTAGTAGTTAAAAATTAATGTCAAGGGGATGCCTTTAATATTTTAACGCCGTATTTAATGCATCAAAATGGCGTCTTTAAACTAAAAAGTACGGTTATGATTTTGACAGCTTTGAAACATGTTAACGTTGCTGTTAAAACTTTGTTTAGAGAATAGCATTTTTTAACGCTGGTGTGTCAGATAGGCCTACTAGATTGAAAATAACAAATCAAGTTAGTAATGCACATTGCGCGAGAGGTTATCTAAAAACACGAACAAGCAGAAAACTTAGCTATCTTCATATGGGTTGTTAACACCTGGTGCTAAAAAATAAAATGTTAAAACTTGGTTTAGAGAATCCTATTTGCATTCACCTAAATTCATAACCTGATAAATTTAAGAGCAAATATTTTCTCCGCCTAACTCCTCCATAATTTCTTTAAAAGGATCAAAAGAGATTAAATATTTTATTATTTTTTAATGATATTCAATACACATGTTTAGATGACTATTTGAATTTATCATCTCAATAAAAACCAGCAATAAAATAAATTACGGGGATTTTATTCAAATCAAATTGACGACTGTTAACATACATTTTAATCGTTTTAAGAATTTTGTAGAAATTATTTTTTTGAAAATAACTAAAAAATTGTTTTATAGTAGACAACTACTCTGACAAAATAATAAATAGAAATTGAATAGCTTTGTTTAATTGTCTAGACATATTTATGATTTAATTTGTAAAAAGATCTTGTTTCAAGGAGTAGCATCTTTTTGATTGACTAATAAAGGGTTCCAAGAAAGTGGAAAAGCTCCCTATTTAATCCTCCTGGCGAGACGAAAACGAAAACGCTAATGGGTTGTTGATGGCGAAGCCGGCTGTCGACAAGCTAATCAAGTTACGAGTAATTGGAGCAGAGATAAAAGGAGAGTTTCGGGTGGGGGGGGGGGGATTGGCTCAATGCATTGATTAGCAGAGTAGGGATAATCGAGAGAGATAGGGCCCGTCATTAGCCAGACCGATATTATCCAATTATGCCAAAACTATTCGGACATCTTTCACCACAATATAAATTTATCTTTAAAATATAGCCTATTCCTTAACACATGTTGAAATGTTGGGTACCTAAATAAACAGGATGTAGTTGCTTTAACTGACATGCATCGAACTTGATCTCAAAGAAGTTTCACTTCAAAAATAAAAAATAATTTAAACAAATAACTGCAATTTTGTAGGCCTATTCATTCAATGGTCAATCATTAGAACCAATTTATAATTTTATAATAACAATGTTTTAAGTGAAGAAACATATTTAATGAAATTTTGGTGGAGCAATTTATTTAAATTGCTTTTTAATTAAAACGTCGATTTATATGTATATATATTATAACATATAAAACATATCTATTAAAACAAAAAACATTGAAAATTTTAAAATGATTTATTTCGAATTAGCAATGCACTAGTTAATTATAATTATACTAACTTATTTTTTTAAACTATTAAAGGGAAGTTTTCCTTTCTGGTGTTGTTACGTTAAGGTGCAAAGTAAAAAACAAATATTTTTTTTTTGTTTTAAGCTGGAATTTATTTTTGCACAGATATACAGTCTCGGAGATTTTTCAACTCATTTCCAGCTAAAAATGATATAAATTTCCCTCACAAAATTTCTACAATTGGATTACAAATTTTTTTTTTTTTGTTTTTAAAATTTATAAGTTTTTTATACCTGGTTTTTAAAAATAAAAATTGTTATTAAAATTATACATATTATTATACATACATATTCTTTATAAAATTATATAATTATCAAGATCTTTAAATACAAAGGTTGGCCAGAAACTAGTAAACAAACAATTTTCCGGTCAAAGTTTTTGATTGCTCAACGTCATGAAGCTCCTCTTTGCTTGTATTTTTTTTTTTCTATTTGGCAGCGTGGTTGACTGCATATAACCTAGTTCACATTCAATTTGTTTTGTTTGCAAATTGTATAGTTTCTGACTAAATTAATTTAGACCCTGGTATTTAAACTGCTTTATTAATAATAATATGCCGTCTATAAATTTTTATAAATTGTTTGTTTCGAACGATTTTTTACAAAAGGAGGAGCTCCGTGACGTCACTCTCTTGGAATGGAAAAAATGTAAACAAACCGAGTTTGACCCCTCCCCCCTGATAATTATAATCTTGTCAAGGTTAATAAAATTGTTTTTCCAACACTAATTTTTAACAAACACCTGAAGATGAAGTTGAAAAATCTCCGAAAAGCTCAATTGATCATCTCGTACAATTTTAGATTACAACAGATATAACTGTTATCTAGAGATGAATTAAATTGTAATTTTACAAGATTCATTGGACAAAGGTTTTATTTTACTTAAGTTGAGCTATAGTAGATAAAAAAATTTCTTCGTCGGTTATCCCTGGTGCACTATGACACAGTGGCGTCATTCGGGGGGGGGGGGGGCATTCCCCACCCAGATAGCACAGTACGTCTTATGTACGTACATAAGACGTACTGTGCTATCTGGGCAAGGGCTCTGATTTTTATAAAATTTTAAATTATTCTAAATAAAATATTTTAAAATATATCTACGAGTATATAAACTGTACAAAATTAAACAATTAAATAAATTAAATATATTTTGGCCAAATTTGAGTACCTATTTGTAAGTAAATTTAAAAAAAAAAGTTTGCCCCCCCCCCCAAGAAAGAGTTGAAATGACGCCACTGCTATGACACGCACCAATCACAATCGCCAGTTTCTGGCTTTTGGCGGTGTTTAATTTCAAAGTGAATGGCTCTCTAATCACTCAAACAATCTAAATCTATTCACGAAGATATCATCCATTTATTGTTTTCAAATTTCTGTCTTCATTTTATTAAAAATAATCAAATCTCAAGGTAAAAAATTGAAATAATGAAGCAATTTGATAAAACTCGGTTGTCTCTCCTCCCCACACACACTCACTAAAGTGATTTACTATCGTCTTGTAATAATGGCTTCATTTCTTTCTTTTCAGATCGAAGGAGGAGGTCCTTGAGCGGAATGGGTTTCACCCGATAAGATCCAACTTCAACTCACAGCCTCAGCCTCCAGATGGTTCGGCCTTTCGTTCTGCTTATTCTTGCGGTGAGTACTAGACAACAATATAAAAAAAATTTGTCTTGTTAGATAACGAACCCAATTATGGGCATCCAATATATTTTTTTTTTACTTTTTTAATCTGAAATAGATATTTCTAGTACAATTTAATTTAATTGAATCACAAATACACTTGTAATTAATTAAATAAAAATAAATGTCCAATCAGGGAAAAAAGCACAATCAAACATCCACAGAGACAAATGTTTAATTAATATAAAACAAATTAATGCTAATTTAATTTAACATTTATGACGAGGATAAATACGAGAGATTTATACACATTTTTAATTTTTTATACAAAAAATTATTTTATTTTTAATCGATTGAAAAAGAAATATTACACAGGGGAACAGTGATTTTGTTGCCCGAGTATTTGAAGCTATTTCTGGGTATTTGGGTAGCACTGATTCCAAAAATGCCATCAGTTTCGCTCCCATAATGTCAGATTTTTTTAGAGCTATAGAGAAAATAAAATTTTAATAGAAAATGTGCTCTAAAACGGCTCTTATTTTATATTACTTGGATTTTTTTTAAGGCGACATCCCTTAAAAATATGCACAGAATTATAATACATATAAATTTCAAGATTCAGCCAAATCGGAGGTCATTTAGATGTGCTGCAAACGGCTAAAAGTTAAGAAAAATCGAAATTTTAAAGTTTTTATTTATTTTGGACACCCCTAATACAATTTTTCTGATCCCTGAATGCAAAAAACATATTTTTACGATATTTTATAGTTCTTTAGCTTTCCAAAAAGCATTCATTCGCAAAAATCTATTAAGTAATTACAAAATTATGAACAAAATAGTTAAAGTCTAGTAAAAAAAAACAAACACTTTGGCTGCCTATCTTTTAGGCTCTCTCCGACAAAGAGTTTATAGTAATAAACTTATAGCTATTTAGATAACTATTTTCTTATAACTTTGTAATTACAAATAACTGATTTTTGGAAAGCTAAAGAACTATAGAATATCGTCAAAATATGTTTTTTGTATTTAGGGATCAGAAAAATTGTGTTAGGGGTGTCCAAAGTAAAAAAAAAACTTAAAAAATTCAATTTTTCTAAACTTTTAGCTGTTTGAAGCACATCTAAATGACCTCCGATTAGGCTGAAACTTAAAATTTAACTATTTGCATATATTTAAGGGATGTCGCCTTAAAAAAATCCAGGTAATATATAATAAGTGCCCCTTTAAAGCACATTTTATATTAACATTTTATTTTCTCTATAGCTCTGATGACGTAATGGGGGAAACTGATGGCATTTTTGGAATCAGTGCTACCCAAATACCCAGGAAAAGCTTCAAACACTCAGTCAACACAAAAAAGGTCTTTTTTTATCATCGTAATTATTGGTCTTGATTTTTTCAAAAAATATTTATTAAAAACAAATAGGTTGGACTTTTTTTTTAATTTTTTAAGTATTTTACAATTTTAAAATCTATTATTTATCTAATTGAATTAATTCCCTAAAACGTTTAGATGATAGGCTATTTTAGTATAAATCTGGTCTCTGTATGAATTCTGATGGGATATTATAATTTAGTTATCAATTAATTGTTGTCCCTGACAGCGTTATTACCGTGTTATTTACGAATATCGATAATTATTTCTATGACGTGAATGTATCTCATCATCAATCAATGAAAAATAAGCAATTATAACAAAATCACTTTTCAAATAGCCTAATTATGATAGGCATAAATACATTATTTTCTTAAATATTGTATTTTCTTAATATAATAAAAGACATTTAATTATACGGATATCAGACATTTGTCTCCACAATTAAATGGACTTGAACGGAAATTTTTTAACTCTGGCAAAATAAATAGAATTCAAAAATTAGAGGGTTTTTCTAATAATTTGACTTTTTTAATTCTTAATATTTTTTTTTTTTTTTTTTTTTTTAACATATTTAATATCTAAGGTTTTCATAATGCAAGGTCATTTATTTACTTTCCCACCAATATAAATTTATTATACGCCTATGGAATTTAATATTATCGTGAAAAAATAGCCCCTAAATTTTTTTATATATCTCGACATTTCAGTAATAACGGCCCCAGAAATACAAAAAAATATTAATGTGTTTGCGTGTAATTTTTTTATTTTGCTTATATCTCTGAAACTATTCATCGGATTAGGTTGAGGTTTGAGAAATTTATAGTCCTAAGTGGCTGTAAGCAATTATTAAAAATAAAAGAAAATCAACCCTTTGGAAGCGTTAAAAATAGGCGGTAAATTATTATCACGGACCACGATTTTTTCAGCTCCCTCTGAAGTAAATCTTTTGAAACTCAGTCATAATAATTAAGACCTTTGTTTGACCAAAATTCATAATAATTGCTTCAAAAGAGTAGGATTTATTTTCAAAATACAAAAAAGATCGTGTATAAGGTTTTCAAGGTACATCATAGGCATAAAGAAACTCTAACATTTCATTAATCTCTTTGAATTATTATTATTATTTTATTTTAATGTAAGTAATAAAAGAAAACAACCCCAACCTAGCAAAAAAAGGCAATTAAGTTGCAAAACTTTTCCGATGCTCTTAATCAGAGCTAATCACCTAAGTGCCTAAAGTTAGACCCTTAACTGTGATTAAGAAAACCGAGAAAGTTTTGCAACTTCGTTCCCTATATTTTTAAATAAATCAGTAAAAAACTTGATGTGTCAATCTCCAAATTTTTTACTTTTATTTACGAAAAAGTCTTATTATTTATTTAATGGTGCAGGCCAATTTTTTTTGTATTGGATTATCCGGATTTTTTTATTATCATGATAATCGATCAAATGTCGATGGTGCGGAATTTTATGGAAATCACTTTCAAAAAACAATATTTTTTACATTGTAAAGTAAATTAATACCACTTGGGGGATTGAGATTCAAGATGGACTTTTGTCCTCCTATCGCTCCTAAAAAAAAAAACAGAGTTCTTATATAGAGCATAAAGTTTATTCAAATTTTTTTTTCTTGTGATTTGCGCCATAAGCAAACATACATAAATAAAAAGAAGAATCAATAAAACAAAAGCAACTATAACAAAATCATTTTTCAAATATTTATGTTAGGCAGAAATACTTTATTTATTTAATATTGTATTTCTTAATATTGATATAATAGAAGAAAGTGAGTGAGTTTGTGGCTGGAGATATGTTAATGTAGGAGTTGAGAGGATGCAGCCAAAGAGGTGTCAACCAATAAAACACCAATTCCCATTTCGGCGAAATTTTATTCTGCTATGTTCAGTCGTTTAAGGAATTTGCATGTTTCGAATTTGAATCTCTCTAATAGCCATTGCCTTTGAAGCTCTATATCTTTATAAAACCGACTTAACCAAATGACTCATGTTTATATAAAAATTGCACGCTGCAAAAAATGAAATGAACAGAATGCAGGGCAAGATGTGTAAATTATACTGCAATGGCAAGCGAAACGAAAAGACCTATAAGGTCTATAATCATGCAAATTCCTTAAACGACTGAAGATGGCAGAATAAACGTCTCGATTGGGAATTGGTGTTTTAATGGTTGAAACCGCCTGGGTTGCATCCTCACAACTCTAACATTAATAATAGAAGAAATGTGATTAGACATACTGATCCTCAATTATTCGGACTCGAGGAGTTAAACATTTTTTTAACAAAGCCCCTTCTCCCTACTGAAAAGAAATTCTGATGGGACATCTATTTGAAAAAATCTGTATATTTCCCTCTTACCCTCCGCAAGAGAAAGTTGTGTTCTGTGCATATCACACCAGATTTTTTGAGTCCGCATATATTTAGTTACCGACAGTACGGTACATTCGAATTTTTTTTTTTTTTTTTATTTTTACATTTGACCTCCGGTAAAATACCATTATGGCCATCACATTCGAATTTCAAGATGTAAAATTTATTAACATGGGAAAATATTTATATTTTCTTACCATGGCAACCATTTCCCCTATCTTTCCTATGAAGTACAAGAGTAAAGTGGTCTTCAAAAGATTTCAATGGCAAAATGAGAATATACATTTTAAAGATCATCTAAAAAATAATTGAATTTTAATCAAAATCGTTGAGAAAATCGGAAAAAACTGAAGAAAAAGTATATCAGTAAAGTACTTTTTGGCCAATTTTGTTCAAAAGCTTCGTGTCATTTTTGATGGGGGTTCCTAACTTAAATATAAAATTTCAGCCTCCTAGCCCTTTTCGTTATTGAGATATTTTGTTCGGACTTTTTTGGATTCAGGGGACCTCAAAACGAGTATATCCATCAAAATTTAAACATCAAATTTTTGACATAAATTCAATACTTTTTCTCTCTATATATTCATATATAGGTAAGAGAAAGTAAAAAAAAATCACTTTATAAGGGTTATGTCAATTCGTTTGAAGAAGGAATCAAAATTCGACGATATCTACAAAAATATTTATTTGAAAGTTTTAATTATTTAACTTTTAATAAATAATTGTGAGAAGCGATAATTGGCAAGTATTAATATAATCCGTGTTTGTGGCTAACTTCTGTTCGTTGCTTGGTTCCCTCTTTGAGAGAATTTTTGTTTGGTGCTACTCTCTTTCCCTTTGATAATTTCCTTTCATCCTTTTCACCCCTTAATCAGACTGAGATAGAGAGAGAGAGAATGAGAGAGAGAGAGAGACAAAGAACAGCAAATGTCCTCAGGTGTGGTCAGACACTCACACACAAAAAGCCTAATTTATTTCTTGGTTTTCAATTAAATGCCATCTACTTTGTGTTTCTAGTGTAGTATTTAATATTTAACCATCCGGAAATTGATTTCTTTCTCTATGTTTAAATTAAAATTAGAAAAGAGGGGCAAATTTCGCAAATCTTAATTAAATATTGATTAGTTTCCTATTTGATGAGTTTGTTTAATTAAGCTAGTTTTTACTCGAGTCACGATCCATATCATCTTTTCTTCTTCTTTGGCTTCAATTGAATGTCCAAACTTTGTGCTTCTCTTCTTCTCACCTTCAGTTTTCACTTTCGTATGGAATTTAGGACAAAATGTAATTATTTGTTTAGCCCTGACGAAGACAATTTGAATTCTCTTTATAATGGGCTTGTCTAATTGAATAGGTGTTGACATTTTCTAATGAATTATCTTCAGAGATGATCTACAGACTAGAAACTAGCCTAGATTTAAATTAATGACGTCTTTTTACTCTAATCACCTCTTCAAATAGGAGAAAGTTCATTATTAAATAATACTTTAGATTCTATTAATTTTAAATGTCAAAATATAAAATTTTTTTATAGTCTTAGTACCAGGTATTATCACTTTATAAATCATAATTCTCCGGGCAGACAAAATCAGTTTTAAAAGTTTTTTTTTTTTTTTTGTTAAATAGTTTTCGAGATCTATTCATTCGAATTAGATATTAATAATCTATATATATCAGACTTGACAATTCATAGATATAGGTTAATTAACAATTTTGTGAGTAGACCTATATTTATTTGATGGCGGATCAAACGCCCTATGACCCCGGGAATTTAACCCAGAATCTCTAATCTGATTATACATTCATTTTTAAAAACTATTATTATTGGATCTATTTTGTGTAAAATATTTAATTCGTATTGTGAGTAAATTTTTTACACAAAATTAGAACCAATAATATTCGTTATTTTTAAAAACAAAAATTCAAAAGCTTTACGGTTCAGAAATATTATTTGGAGATTATACCCCGTTTATATCCTGCTGAGAATCATAGTAGCAAAAGTCCGAAATTCAACAATTCGAGAAAAGGCGTTTGAATGTTTTATAAACATATAGCCGGGCAACAAATGAATCAATAGCAATGAATGGAATTATATTTTTGCCTCTTTAGCCCTCAAAAGAAAAGACGATTTAATAACGTTTGGTAGGATTAACTCAAAAATTGAATTTTGGTCTGCAACATATTTATAGGCCTATATAATAATCATGATGCCCATTTCTATGAAGATTTATGTTTATCATAAAAATTATTAAAAGTTCGCATTTGTTTGCTGGAAGATAGGCAGCCTAAATGACTAATTCAAGGCGGGGAATGAAACCAATCACAATGATACTCTATTTAATATAACCTCAGGTAGAGCGGACAAAATTATACTTATATTAAAAAAAATGGACTTTTGAACAGACATACTTCTAAATTTATTTTCTCTTCTTCGTGTTTTCCATTTATTATGTTATTAATAAAATATCAATATAAACCTTGATTTAAAATTCATATCACTATTTTTTTTCTCATTCATTTTTCTGCCATTCTGACAGAATTTATAGATGAATTAATCCTCTTTGAAAATTAAAAAGAAAATATATAATTATTTTTCCTTCATTCTATTTTGAACTGCTCTATATATATTAGAATAAAAAATTTGTTGTGACAAAACTGACTTTTAATCGAACAAGAATACAATTGACCAATGGACACCCGGGGAACATATGACAGATTTCCGATTGGTTTCAGTTTAATTCCCATTAGTTGAGTTTGTCTGGCAGATGTTTGATGCCATTGCTATATATAGTATATAATTTTTGATATTATCGCATAAAAAGAATTAGAGTATTATAGAAAGGAACGAAAAGGGATAATATTTCTATCTAAATTTATTAACTTTCATTTATTTTATTGTCAAATTTTTCATTGAAATTTTGATTTTTTTTTTCTGACTGGTTCTCTCTCTCAATCAATATTAATTAAACTTCTCAAACTTAACAATTTTTTCCCGTCATTTTAAATACTTTCCTCTATATATGTTAATATACCAAGGGTATAGAGAGAGAGAAAGTATTGGATTAATGACAAAAATTCGATGTCGATAATTTAATGGATATACACGTTTTGAGATCCCCTGAATCCAAAAAAGTGTTTTTCGCAACATGGTCTGTCTGTGTGTGTGTATGTGTATCTGGCTGTGTGTATGTGTATCTGTCTGTGCGTGGTTAATTTAAAGCATGAAGGAATTGAGCTAGGAGGTTGAGATTTTATATTTAAGTTAAACACCCGCCCAAATAAGCTTTTGATCAAAATCAGCAAAAAAGTTCTAGTACTTTACTGATTTACTTTTTCAGTTTTTTTTTTTTCGATTTTCTCAAAATTCGCTGCAACGATTTTGATTAAAATTCATAAATCATTTTTTTTAAGATTCTCTTTAAAATATATATTCTCATTTTGACCTTGAAATCTTATGAAAACTACTTTATTCTTGTATACTTCATAGGAAAGATCTTTTCTAGATTCAAACCACTTTCTTGATCTCTAACATTATTTATCTAAATAATTCGATAAATAAATTAAATATTCATTCAGAAATATAAAAATGTCACAAATTTTATTATTATGTGGGAGGTGATAAAAATTTTTATTTTAATAAAAGAAAAAAAAATCCGATTTTCAATTCGCTATCTGAGAATTCTTTTTTATTTTTTTTCTTTTCTTTTCTTTAATTATAATAACCATTTGGCTGATAAATCATATGCGCGTGTCTACAGTCCGACAACAACGAAGACAAACTCAGGCGGTGTCTGTCTCGCCAATATTTCTTCACCAAAAAGAAGAAGAGATTGTTTTTTTTTTTTTTTAACAGACACAAGAAAAAAAAAACAAGCAGCGATAAGATATTGTGACTGCGTAAATAAATAATAAACAAACGCGACGATGACGACTTACTGTTTTCAAAAAGTTGTCGTAGAGAATTTTACAAATGAAATTTATCTTCTCTGATTTGACGAATTGTATTCGTCTCTGTCTGTGTAATGATAAATTATTTAAAAGCGAAGTCTTTACTAACTTTTTTTTTTATTTACTTCTTCAGTATAATTAATTAAATTGCTATATACTTGGCATTTCAATTCAAAAATGTATATAATAATGAAGGAGCTATTAAAATATTTTGATAAGAAAGAACTGTGCCTAATTATAAAAAATATTTTCGGAATAATAAAAATGATTAAGGAGCGGGATTTTTTATGTTAATTTTTAATGTAAGCTTCATTCTTTTTATTCTATAATATCAAAAATTATATAGGGGCTTACGGGGGAGATTCCAGCGGCCACAATTTTGAAGCTATCGACCTCAATTTTTTTTTTTTAATTAAAGCTATTTAAAATATCTACAAGTTATAGAAGCCCTTTTTTGATTTTCGAAAAAATAAGTTTTTTTTTTTAGATTAATCGCATTAAATAAAATATATTTTTTAAAAATTCGCTCTATATCTTATAGATAATTAAATAAGTAATCATTATGTTAAAAAATAATTAGTTTTTTACCCTTAATTAATTAGCTGGAATCTTTCAAATGAAATGGAATAAATCCCTTGTTTTCCTATGGGAAAAACTAACGCCATCTCTTGCCGCCTAGAGTAACTAGGTAGTGAATCGTCTTCTAACGGCTTTTCGTGACACGCACCTTAAAAGTTCCCATTTTTTTCCTGTAAGATAGGCAGCCCAAATGACCAACTCAAGGCGGGAAATTAATCCGATCAAAATTATACTCTATTTATTATAACTTCAGACAGGGCGTACTAAATAATACTTATATTAAAAAAATTAAATGGACTTTTGAACAGACATATTTCTTCAAAACTTATTTTCTCTCTTTTCTTCTTCATTTAAACTAATTAAAAAAATTTTCGTGCTTCTACTCTATGAGAGGCCCTTTATTATTCATATTGCGATTTAACAACAACTTGACTTATAAAGGGCGAGTGAAGGCAGATGGGGTAAAAAAGAAATGGAAGATTTTAAGCCCTAAAACATGACCTGGAAAAGAAATTGATAATATATACACTATAAACAAAAGATAATTTCTAAAATGTGCTCTACCTTTTTTTTTTTTTTTTTTTTTTTAAATTTCCCTCCCCGCAAACAAACATCGAGCCATAATTAAGCTAGACATGGCGTTTATGCAAATTGGCCTCAATTGCCTCCTTGCTCCTGATAAGTATTAAAGGCACGTAGTCAGACAATTATTTTTTAGAGGAGGTGAATTGACAGAGAAACGAAAAAAAAATTCCAACTTCTTCTTTCTTCCCTTTTTTTTTTTTTTCTTCATAAAGTTTTTAATTTTTCGAGAGATTAATTTTAACTAACAAAATTCTTAGAAAATTGCAAACTTTAAAACCTCCTCTTGGTTACACAATTTCCTTTTTTTTTCTGCGGGGACACCAAGACTTATCGTCATGATATTAGGTGGAATTTTAAAATAATTACTTTGTTTAATGTGAAGTTATTATGTTTTTTTAAAGCGGCTTTTCAAAATGTAATAGGATTTTTTCTTAGGGTAGGCTTCTTAATTGACAGACTATCTAATAAAAGTCTATTCTTCTTTAGTCGTGTGCTTAAAAATAAGCAGTATAAAATATTACTATTTCCGGGGAATTTTAGAAATCTTAACACCATTCCGAAAACAGAAAAACAAAAAGTTTTACCTATCCATGGCAATTTGATATACCCAAAGTCACTTACTATTAGATTTAAGGGACGTTGAAAAATGTGAGTGATGATAAATAAATTCATCAATTTTTCTTCAATTTTTTTTTTTTTTTTTTGGTGTTTAGGCTTTCAGAGTTATTATTAATAAAAGATTCTGATTTTCGGTTTAACTGTGGCTTATCTGTAAATATTACAACGTTTCACTGTCCACTCAATCTGTGTCCTTCTTCAGGTAAATTCAGTTAGGATTACAAACTCAAATATAACAACCTTAACTGAATTTATCTGAAGAAGGCCACAGAATTAGTGGCCGAAACGTTGTAATATTTACAAATAAACCATAGTTAAACCGAAAATCAGATTCTTTTATTAATTAAATTTTATATTATTTAAATTTAGGAACGTGGGAGGGGATTAATGAACGCCCCCCCCCCCCCCCTTCAGAAAAAGATTTCTGACTGGTCTCGAGAAATTTGAGGCCATCAAATAAAAGTTTCACTTAAAAAAAAATAAGGTTGGACTTTCATTTATTATTTCAGCCCCTGGCTTACGTTTCGGTTCCAAGGTTCATACTATTATCAGAGCTGAGGCTGTGCGCATTCTCCCAGCTTTTGATGATGGCCCTAACCCTGGGACCGAAATGTAAACGGAGGACTAGAATACTGGCTGAGAACTTCTTTTATTTTTATTTCATTTGATCTTTTTATTTCATAGATTCGTAAAAAATATGTTTCACGGAAAACCTACACCACTTTCCCTCCAAACTATTCATAGATTCGATTGATAACTAAATTTAATATTGTAAAATTCATCTAGTTCTAGAAATCAACTATGTAAGTTCCTCTTTCAATTATACTTTAATTATTGAGCTAATCAAAAGAGCTCTTTAAGAGAGGAAAATATAATTCGTTAATGGTTGTTTTTAGTTATATTTATTATTCATCAGTAAATTGTTCAGTAAATGGTAGCCATTTTTCTCCTTCTCAAGCCGTCAAGTAGATTTATTTGGATCAGCCCCCCTCGGTCACAGACACAATAGGCCAATTGGGATTCTTTAAATTTTACATACCTGCCTGGCGGTATGTTGTTGATCCAACCCCATGACAGGGTCTCTCTCTCTCATGGGTTGCCTGATGCAAATGCATTATATCGACTGCCAGGTGCACTGTGAGAGGGAGGGAGGTCGTTTGGCCGCAAAGGTCTGTGTCGACTGTCACAACCACTGATGGCACTTGTCACCTTTGACCTGTCTCTAATATACCGTATCTCCATTGTGCAAGCGACATGTTGTTGATCAAGTTTGCACAAAAACCGTACGTTACTATTCTGTTGCTTTGGCTATTTACACCATTTCTCTTCTCTCCTCATTTTGGTCGGTTGGCATTATAGTCCCACTAATGATTGATGAGTCCAATCTATTTTAGAAGAAATTTATAATAATTCGCATTCCAATTTCATTTCTAGTTTGTTTGTTTTCAAAATACTGAGATTCATACTTTTTTTTTTTTGTACGATCGGCGCCGCATTTTTGTACGTCTGATTTAATTAATGTCACGTCAGCAGCGCCGCGTCAGGATTTTTTTCATTAAATAAAATTTAATAATAAAAAAAAAAAAAAAAACTCCGGAGCCCTGTCCCTTAGAGCAGAAATAGAGCTCGTGTTTCATGGGTAATAGCTGTCCTTCCTAAGGGATAAAATTTCTTTAAATTATATTTATTTATTCATACTTTTTCCATATTATTACTTATTTTTTGATTATTCTTTATAACAGAGCATAGGACTGCATTTGCAGTTTATTTTTATTATTATTTACGATCTTTTTCGGCATCTGAAGCCTTTTAGACCCCATCGGGGCCATCTGGACCGCCTTGCTAGCCTTAGGCAAGCAAATTCATCAAATTTATTTTTGCTCGCTGTTTGGAAATTTTGCAATTGCTCGCCTTCCCTCTCTGACTCCGCCCACCTCTGACTTTGGTCAATTAGCAAGAGAGTGATTTCCATTTCAAATTTTTCTATTGAATTCCAAAAAAATTAAACATTGTAATGCGACATGCTGATAGAGGAACGAAAAAATTTGAGGCGATCAAATAAAAGTTCCACTTGAAAAAAAAAAAAAAAAAAAAAAAATTGAAATTGCGTATAAATTTTCTTAAATGCCGAAAAGGCAATAAATAAAAAAAAATATTTTCTTATAATTTTTAGATAATTATTGACATTTTTCCAAATACAGTATTTTTACTACATCTGGAGCCAGTTGGATCATATTTTTTATGATGATTACAAGGGCGGATCCAGAGGTGTTTCTCGGGGAGGGGGGGGGGTAATCTGGTGTGACTCGCCGCACAGCACACTATTTTTTTTTAATTTCGGGAATTTAAAAGCGCATTCTGTAGACTTGTTTGCCAGAATATAAATCCACATCAAATTTTTAAGTATTAATTTTAAAAATTTTACATAAAAAATAAATTTTTTTGCGAAAAAAAGGTATTTTTTTCGAATCTCGGGGGGGGGGGGGTAATTACCCCCTTTACCCCCCTTGTATCAGCCCTTGGATGATTACCTTGTTTGAAATGAGCCATTTTTTTATATTTGAAATTATTTTAATATCTGAAGACTTAAGAATTATATTGAATGAGAGGTTCTTTGAATTTTAATTTTTTTTTTTTTTAGAAAAAAAAAATTTCATTCTGAAGATAGTACCAACGCTTAATCCATACTTCACTTTGATTTTTAATTAACATCCGAAATTGGTTGATTTTTTTCCTGATTTTTTTTTCCAGTCATCTGACTGTATTCAAATTATGTTTCAAAAGTGAACGAACAATAGAATGTTTGATTATATGCTTATTTATTAAAACGTTCTTTCAAATCAATCCTTCTATTATTAAATTACGTGTAGTTTATTTATCCCAAACAACTAACGATTCTTATGTTACAAAACAGTCAATTATTATATTATTAGTGTGGATTCATGATCCTATTTGCACTCTGTATCACATTTATTTGTGTTCATTTTAATGTCCATTGGTTCATGTTTAGGATAAATTTATCTCAACAGCTAACTAAAACATGACCCGAGCATAAGTTTCACTCAATGGATGAATTTATTAATTTAATCTCAATAAAACTCATACATTCGTTTCTATGTTTAGATATTCAAATTGTTTCAACTTTAATATTAAATTGTTTTCTTTAAAAAAATTCTTAAAAAAAAACTATATATAAGTTAGGGTATCTCTTCTCAACAGAATTGTCTATAAGTTCCGCCCCCCCCCCCCCCCACACCCTCATCATCTCCTTTTATTTCAAAATTAAGAATTAACTCTTTTAATATGTGCTCTCTTAAAATAGTACATAATTTCAAATAAAATTTTTTCCAAACGGAAAACATTTTATATACTTTTTCCTAAAATGAAAATTTTATTTTGTCTCCATTCTTTTCCTTACGCTGGTCAGATTGCCAAAAGAGATAAAAGCAGAGGGACGCATTTTCTAAGGTCATCCATAATAATTTTTAAAAAATTTTATTAAATAGAAATTTGTTCCGGACATTATTTTCACTTTTGACATTGATTTATACAGTCGACTATATACAATCTATATTTATTTACTATCTGCGCGACCCGCCGAATGTCCACATAGCCATAATAAGTCGTACATGAGTGATCCAGAGGAAAAAGGTTGTAGAACGACAGTTGATAATGAAATTATCTTCTATATAGCCTATAATTTATTTGTAAAGTCTACGTAAATGGTCACATCACTTGAGAGAGACAATAAATTAAAAAATAAGAACAAAAGGGAAAGGGGTTAGTGTGCCTGTATTCCACCTCAAATAGCTCGTCTTTAATTATTTCATTAATGTATTTCTTTAGAGCGATGGCTTAAAAAATAAATAATATATATAGGAATTGTGTTCACCACTCAAAATGTAATTATTTTAATCGTTTTCCCGAAGGGGTTTGTATACCCCTCTACTATAACTCATTTGGGAATGAGTGCGAAAATCTACACAGGATAATCACTCTCTGGAAACGATTTAATTGATGAAGTTCAAAGGAGTCATAAACATTCGAGTAGCTTGAATACTTTTTTTTTTTTTTAATTTATTTGAAATCAATATAATAATATCTAATTCATTTGAATTGGCGAAAAATAAAGGGCGGATGTTCACCTGTCAACTCGACGCTTACTAATAAAAAAAATATATTTGAAGGGGCCATGTGCGGATATATGCAACTGGAGCGTAATAGAATAGGCGCAATCGCATGCAAATTGCGTCAGCAATGGGGTGAGTGGGTGTGTCTGTCTCTTCCCAGCAAGGAGATTGGGACAAATTGGCATTTGCCCGCTGGCAGGCGTTTACAGTTTCCAGTTTGCAGTTTACATGGTGATCCATTTGGCACGGGCGAAGGGCCAACCAAGCCCCAAAAGCCAAAAGCCCAACAGGACACTTGACGTTGGCCCATAAATATGGGACAATGCAAGCCACACATCCTCCCAAGGCCTCTCGTATTGATAATAAAATTTAGAGCTTTAAATAAAAAAGTTTCATTTCATTTGTTATTTAATGAAGAGTGATTTTTTTTTTTAATATTTAATTTATAATAATCTCTCTAAATATTAAATAAAATAAAAAAATAAATAATGAAAACATCTAATAAAGAGAAAAATATTTTACCTTCTATTTCTTTACTTTAACGCACTATTTTATAAAGAATGAAGTTTTATAATTGAGAAAATTTTTTTATATATTAATATATTTACGTTTTAGCGCAGAAAAAATAATAATGTCTGACTGTGCGTCTATAATCAATAAGAATGAAACTTAACAAATTTATAGATCTGAATAATGTAATGTAATAAAAGAAGGAGGGAATCTATCAGTAGGGAGCGTTAAATGGGCGCTAAATATTTCGTCGATCCAGTACAGACAAGTCTAACTCAAAAAAAGCGTTTTTTCAGGAGCCGATTAAAGTTACTGCTTTTCCTTTCCGTTCATAACCGTTGCATACGTTAACCGATTGCTGAAATTTTGCACGAACCATCACAATTAAACAACTCTCCTATAAATTTCCAAAGGTTTTTCTCACTCTCAATATCATTATTATGAGGCTCATGGCTAATTGGATAACTTGCGGATTACGAATCTAGAGTTGCTATACAGCTCGGGTTCAAAACCCACTTCCCGTGAAAATTTTCAAACAGTATATTTTACTATAAAAATAAAACTGAAGTGGGTTTCTGCACTATAAGTTTCTGCACTATAAATAAAAAAAAAAAAAAATCATCTTTTTTATTAAAACTGTAAGGGTAAAAGCTAGACAACACGTCAGACGGCTAAGCTTTTTGGTTGCCTAAGCTCAAGGCAACACTCTCAAGCAGATCTTGCTCTTGTGGCGCCATTTTTTGATTGATTTTAATGCAACTGAAGGGTTTTTCCATTTAAGACAACACCACCGACGGTTAAGCCGAAACCTGAGTCTGAAAAGATGGGATGAGACTCGCATGCAAAAAAAAGGTCAAATGATTTGCAAAAGCGGAAAAGGTGAGGAAAAAATTTAGTCTCCCTAAAAAAAAGGTAAAATGATATGAATTTTTTATAGGAAATACAAGTTTCGGTTTCGGCCGAAACTAAGATTGAGACCGAAATTCGGTTTCGGGTGAAAATCTTGTTTCGGTCGGACCCTAGTATTTACTGTATATTTTTTTCCTTGTCACTTATTAGATTCTTTTGTCAAAATTAAATTGGGAGGGAATCTTTATTTTTCTTCGTTACCAAATGACATAAATAAATAAATGTGGCTGGACGCCAATATACATCGTATTTAAATATTGAGTATCGTCAAAGATTTATATGGCCTGAAATGCTGAAAAGACTAGAATAAAATTAAAAAAAATTTTTTTTTTTTCGTTGAATATCTGAAAAACTACCACAAAAGATGAAAGAATAATAACTTTTCAAAATAAAGTAATTTATCATAATATATTACGTAGGCTATATCATAATAAATGACAAGAAAAAAAAAATTTCAAAATTTATGAAAAATCTTATTAAGTAAATACTACTTAGTTGATAAATATCTACAATTTTAAAGTAAGAAGTATATACCAAATTTCATCGATCTGGCTGCTTGGGCTTTAAGTAATCATGGACAGACAAAATTTCAAAAATGTTTTTTTTTGACATAGGAAGGTCTAAAACGAATCATCAAATTTTCGAGGTGAAATTTTTTGGCGATTACTCTACTTCGTATGACGAGATAGTAAAAACGTAACGTTGTCTATTTTTTTAAACTCTTTTATTAACACACCCTTTTTTACTTTCTCTTACCTACGTATGTATATATGTAATATATATATATATATATATATAGAGGAGAGAGAAAAGAAAGTAGTGGATTCATGTCAAAAATTCGATGTCGAGATTTTGATGGATCTTCCCGTTTTGACGTCCCCTGAATCCAAAAAAGTGGTTTTCGCGACATGGTCTGTCTGTGTGTGTGTGTGTGTTTCAATTTTAAGCATGAAGGAATAGCGCTATGAGGCTGAAATTTTATATTTAAGTTAAACACCCTCCGGGAGCGTGAAAATAAGCTTTTAATCAAAATCGGCCAAAGAGTACTAGTACTTTACTGATGTACTTTTTCAGTTTTTTTTTTTATTTTCTCAAAATTCGCTCTAACGATTTTGATTAAAATTCAAAAATCAATTATTTTTTAGATGCTCTTTCAAGTGTGTATTCTCATTTTGCTCTCTAAATTGTTTGAAGCACACTTTACTCTTGTACTTCTTTTTTTTTTTTTAAACATTCACACTTTTTCTCATTCACACTCACACTCACACACACATTCACAGTCTTTTCGGCAAATCAGGCCATTTAAGACTTTGACGATAACCGTTGTAAGTAATATATAAATTGTAGGTTCAGGCATTTCTATTTAAGCCATCTGGTACTCTTGTATTTCATAGGGGAAGATAGGAGAAATGGTTGCCATGGTAACAAAATATAAATATTTTTCTGTTTATAAATTGTATATATTGAATTATAATATATTGGCGGAAACTAAATATATGTCGACACGAAAAATCTGGTGTGACGAGCACAGAACACAACTTTCGATTAACGAAGGTAAGAGAAAGTTGTGTGCTGTGCGCCAGTCACACCAGATTTTTATTAATTATAGTAGTAATTAATATAATTGTTTGTAATAATGAAAGAAAATTAATTAGTACAAAATGGTTAGAACGTTTATTTTCGATTGGATCGATTGCTTCCATAAATGCAAAGAAACCAGATATCATTTCATATCGATTCGTTCAATAGATGATATTTTATATATGCACAAATAGAAATAGATACTCGAAAGTCGAAACGTGATCAAGAGACATGAGAACATGCTTATCTTAAAGGTTGGAATTTAAGATAATACAATAGAAGGAGGATGATATTATTTACTAACAATTGTATTTATTTTATATATTTTTTATTTATTTATTATTACAAATGGGACAAAGTCCTATATTTATTTACAAAAATTTTTTTACTACACACTTACAATACTGAGTGGATAAATTATAATATAACAGAATTTTTTTTTTTTTTTTTTTTTTAAAACATTCACTCTTTTTTTCTCATTCACACTCCCACTCACACACACATTCACACAGTCTTTTCGGCAACTCAGGCCATTTAAGACTTTTGACGATAACCGTTGTAATATATATTATCTATTGTGGGTTGAGGCATTTCTATTTAAGCCATCTGGTATCCAAATGGCTTAAATAAAATCATCGGACTGCCTGGGTCCGAACCCGCGACGTTTGGTATAGGAGGTAGGCACGCTACCTACTACGCCACACCCGGGGGCAATATAACAGAATATAATAACTTACAACAAAATAAAAATGTATGACAACAGACTGATCATGCCAGAATCGACAGAATCATGTTAACAGGGGTTACAAACAGATCGATTTCGGTTCAGGTTATTAAAAACTCTTTGAAGCCGCATAAGTCCCGTATATACGAGGTAATTAGATGTCACTATTATAAATTTATTTTTTTCTTTTTGATAATTTCAATCGAAATTAGCAATCGCTTGACAAAAAAAATCTGGTATGACTGGCGCATAGCACACAACTTTCTCTTATCTTCGGTAATCGAAAGTTGTATACTGTGCTTGTCACACCAGATTTTTTGTGTCGACATATATTTAGTTTCCGACAGTACGGAACATTTGAATTCAGATGTAAAATTTATAAGTATGGGAAAATATTTATATTTTGTTACCATGACAACCATTTCTCCTATCTTTCCTATGAAGTACAAGAGTAAAGTGGTCTTCAGAAGATTTCAATGGCAAAATGAGAATATACATTTTAAAGAGCATCTAAAAAATAATTGATTTTTGAATTAAAAAAAAATCGTTGGAGCGAATTTTGAGAAAATCGAAAAAAAAACTGAAAAACTACATCAGTAAAGTACGAGTACTTTTTGACCGATTTTGATTAAAAGCTTATTTTCACGTTTCCGGGGGGTGTTTAACTTAAAGTTCCGGGGTGACCGAGCCGGAGCTCGGTCTTTTTTTTATAAAATTGTAAAAAACTAAAAAAAAGTACATCAGTAAAGAACGTTGCTCCTTAATGGAAACATCAATAAAAACACCAAAATAAGAAGTAACAGTCCAGGGAGTTTTGAGGAATAGCGACATTACTGGGTGGATACTTAGAGGAGATAGTGAAAATTAGTATTTTAATAATATAATTTAAATAATAGGTATTTTTTCTACTAATTGGCTTTTTGACATTATTAAATTAAATACATTGTAAGTAATTACTGATATAAAAAATTAAATTTACAAATTAATTAAAATTTAAATATTCATAGAGAAAAATATTCTAAATCTGTGGGTCCTGGGTAAAGAGAGGGAGGGATTGGCCAGGAAGCAAGCCCACTAGGCTTTGAACATTATAAAACCTTTGAAACGAAAATTGGAAAAAACTAAAAAAGTACACCAGTAAAGATACTCGAAGTTTTCCGAAGACGAGACCTAGTGCAATTTGTTTTCTATACCAGAACTATGAACGATTTAAAATTTGAAAGAAAAAGTTAAAGGGAATTTCAAGAAAATTAGAAAAACCTAAAAAAGTACACCAGTAAGGTACTAGTACTCAAGAGGCCAAATTTTATTTGTATAGAAGAAATAAAAAAATATTTAAAATTTGAAAGAAAAGGTTAAAGGGAATTTCAAGAAAATTAGAAAACCCTAAAAAAGTACACCAGTAAGGTACTAGTACTCGAGAGCCCAAATTTTATTTGTATAGAAGAAATAAGAAAATATTTAAAAATTGAAAGAAATCGTTAAAGGGAATTTCAAGAAAATTAGAAAAACCTAAAAAAGTACCGTATACCAGTAATGTACTAGTACTCGAGGTTTCCCCAGGACGAGACCTAGTGCAATTTGTTTTCTATACCAGAACTAGGAACTATTTAAAATTTGAAAGAAATCTTTAAAGGGAATTTCGAGAAAATTGGAAAAAACTAAAAAAGTACACCAGTAAAGTACAAGTACTCGAGTTTTCCCTAAGATGAAACCTAGCGCAATTTGTTTTCTATCCCGGAAATAGCAAATATTTAAAATTAAAAAAAGAAATCTTTAAAAGGAATTTCGAGAAAACTAGAAAAAACTAAAAAAGTACACCAGTAAAGTGTAAGTACCCGAATTTTCCCAAACATGAGACCTAGCACAATTTCATTTTGAGACCACACATAGTATATATTTAAAATTTGAAAAAAAAAAATCGTTAGATCCGTTTTCGAGAACTGATATGCATATAGATAAACAAACAAACAAACGTACATTGCTCGTTTAATAGTATAAGATAAGATAAGATAAGATATAAAATTTACTAGTTTAATTCCTTCATGCTTAAAATTGAACACACACACACACAGACAGACACACAGAGAGACAGACACACAGACAGAGAGACCATGTCGCGAAAACCACTTTTTTGGATTAAGGGGACCTCAAAACGTGTAAATCCATCAAAATCTCGACATCGAATTTTTGACATGAAACCAATACTTTCTCTCTCTATATATATGCTTATTAACAGATACATATAGGTAAGAGTACTCTAAGTAAAAATGAAACTTCGAGCAGAAATGTGATATCGTATTAAATAAACCAACTCTATAAAATTTTTTTATTTTTTAACTTAATTAAATGGCCGTCAGAAAACCCATTTGGCCAATGGCAAAGTAAGTGTGTTTCAGATATAGGAACCCGAGAAAAAAAAAATTTAACCGGGGCATATATCTGACTTCTTATTCTCCGAGATACTTATACACTGGTTCACAAATTGTAAATGAGACCAGTGATTCTGGTCTCGGTATCTTTATATAAATAAAAATTAATTCTCTTGAATAAACATCCGACGTTTCTTGTAAATTTACAAGATAAATTCATTTCTTTAATATCTATTCTTTTTAGTTATCCTCTCTCTCTCTTTGGTAAAACAGTCATTTTTGCATGTTTAAACTCAAACTCAACAAAATCCACAAACTTGTTCCTATTTGAAATGCATAGCAGAGAGTAAAAATACAAGAAGGAGATTTCAGCTAAATGGAGAATAGATTGGATTTGTCTGTGAGTATATATATGGTATATATACTGATATAGACCTATATAGACGTGCAAATTGGATTTGGTGCTACTATAGCAAAACCCTTTGACAAAAGTCACTAGAATAAATATTTTTTATATCAACACTGACAAGGAAATTCATTGATTGTTTTACGTCAATTAAAAGAATAATAAAAAAAATATTTCTTTATCATTTTAAAAAGTTTTGGTGGAAAAAGTGTTTTCAAATACGATCTTCAAGTGTTTTTTTTTCTCTTCCATTTTTAATAACAAGGCATATCGTTTTTTTTCCTTAGTTTAGTAAATTGGCTAACTCTTTTTACTTTACTTTCTCTTACCTTTATATAGGAGAGAGGGCGGGACATTGGGACACTACAAATAAAATTAGCTGTGTATAGTTTGGCTTTCAATATTATTGAGCATTTAATGTTATGTTGTTGACACTGATAAATGTACTATCTACAGTATTACCATAGGCTTAGCGCTTATTCACCGATAGATGAATTAGATTTTTGCAATTTTCTAAAAAATCCAAATTGTCCCAATGTACCTCTTGGGTGAGGTAGATTTGGACAGTGAAGAGGCAGATGTGGACAAAAACAATTTGTTTTGTTCTAAAAAAATAATTTGGTGAATAAAGGTGGCACAATCTAACATAAGTCGTACAAACAGTAAAAAATGAAAAAAAAAAAGACATTATTAAACACAAAACTTTTATTAATTTAAATTATATTATAATTATAAAATACAAGAAAATTTTTATTTAGTTAATATTATAGGCACCGAAGTCTACTTGAAACCTCTTTAATGAATTTGACCTTGCAGTTGTTTCAGACGTTTTTGGCTTTGGTATTTTTAGTTCTATTTGATTCAATTCTATCAGGTCCTTATCACTGACTTTTGGAAAAGTAAATCCAAATTATCTAAAAAAAATCAATACTTAAAAAAAAGCGAAAAAAAAAATAGAAATTAAATTCAATTAGTAAGATTACAATATCAATCAATATATCAGATCGGATATATTCCACAACCAGGGCCGCAGACAGGGGGGGGGGGGGCAGGGAGGGGGCGTATATCCCCGGGGCCCGGGCCCTCCGAGGGGGCCCTAGCACATTGCGCTCCGACCTTAAAATTATAATAAAAAATAATTTTCATGGTTAAAATTTCAACTAAAAAAAATGATTTTCTTGAAATTTTTTTTCCTCAGGGGCCCCGGGCCCTTTAAGCTCAAATCTTAAAATTTCAACTAAAAAAAATGATTTTCTTGAAATTTTTTTCCTCAGGGGGCCCGGGCCTTTTAACCTCAAATCAATCTTTTTCACGACTCAGGATAGCTAAAAACGCAGATTTCAGTGGCTAATTTTCAAAAAATTTTCCATACCCCAGATTCTCCCGGAAATCCTCTGTCCGGATCTGGGGCCTCGATAAATTATTATTGTAACTCTTTGTTTAGGAAACTGAAAATTTTTTAAATAACTTTATTTAAACAAATATTGTAAGCTATGTATAACTATTTCAAAAGTTGTGTCAAAAACTGTGTAAAAAATTGTTGGCATGAAGGCCACAATAATAGCCTTTTACATTACTTTTACGATACTAAAAAAAACTTGTGTTTTTTTTTTTTTTGGGGGGGGCGTATTAGTAAGCATCGCCGGGGCCCGTCAAGTCTGTCTGCGGCCCTGTCCACCATATAATATATGAAATGTTATATATAATAAAGAATTATATATATCATGTGTTGGTCCATGAGGTAATTATGAAAAACATATAACCAAGTATTTATTAATTTAAATAAGCGAAAAATGTAGGTACCGCCGGGAGTTGCACCACGGATCTTGTAGATTTACGCTCAACATGCCCTACTGTTGGACCACAGTACGCACTCGCTTATTTAAATTATGGTGGGCGATCTATCATAATTTAAATAAGCGAGTGCGTACTGTGGTCCAACAGTAGGGCATGTTGAGCGTAAATCGACAAGATCCGTGGTGCAACTCCCGGCGGTACCTACATTTTTCGCTTATTTAAATTAATAAATACTTGGTTATATGTTATATATAATTTCTTATTTATTAGTATAAAATTTTTGATTCTGGGATGAAGGACAACTATTCTCGGAGACTCAGTTGAGCCGCAGTTACTTCATCTACACGGGTGGTCGGTGAGTTGATTGAAATTAATAAAATTCTTAGATAGATTTTTTTAATTTTTTTATTTTAATGTTCTTTAATGGTCGACTGAATTGCAATTCTCAGTTTCGAAACTTGTTCATCGTCAGGACCTTAAAAATGATAACATTTTTTACATTTTTAGATATATTCAACCTTATCAAGATAAATGTGTTTTTTGTCAAATATTTAAAATTCATTTACAAATTCATCAATATAAATATCAATTCTTTTACATCAATATAATTACCTTTATAGACATTATCATTTATTAGTGTCCACATGTGCCTCTGGCTGGATGTCCCAATCTACCTCAATCATGTTTATAAACAAAATGAGGCTATACAAATAGCTAAAATAAATAATTACATCTGCATATACCGACATAGTAAGAATAAACAAGTTCACTTACCTCTAATATTTCAAATGTCTTAATTCAAACGTTCATATGGAGAATAATCGACCTCAAAAGATTTCCGATTTTTTTTACAACGCCGGACAAGTATGATGTAGCAAAGTGAAACTAGCTACGGCGTAGCTTTACGGTGTTAAAATTTTTTTATAATAAAATGGGTACTTAATGGACCCTAATGGTCAAAGAGTGCAACTCAACTTTACATTTAGTATCGCTAAAATTCAAATGTCCCAATGTGCCTCATGTCCCAATGTCCCCCCTCTCCCCTATATGTTAATATATAGAGAGATAAAGTATTGGATTCATGTCAAAAATTCGATGTGGATATTTAGATGAATATACAGGTTTTGTCCGCTGAATCAAAAAAAGTGGTTTTCGCGACATGGTCTCTCTCTCTCTCTGTGTGTGTGTGTATCTGTGAACAAAATATCTCAAGAGTTATTTCAATCGTGACGTGGCATTTTCTCCCTCAATTGCAGGTTATTTGGAAAGCTGGATGGGCTATCAGAAAGAGCAGAATCTCCTCTAAAGTTTGCGCCCATAATCATCGCGCTAGGTCATTTGGTTGCGGAGATATTCAAGAAACAGTTTTATAGTTGATCTGCTTCGCAATAAAAAAAAAAAATTTTCATCAAAAACGTGAACTCGACGGATTTGGACTCTATGACCAACCGTGAGTCCAATGGTGATAATTATTTCGAAACATGCGGTCCCCCCCTAAAACCCCCCATCAAAATGCGAGAAATCGCAATCAGCTCTGTTAATTAAATATCTAATTTCAGATTTAATTAGTGGGTCAGATTCAGAATTAAATTTGATTTTTGGACGCTTATGGGCTACACAATAGCTCTGTTATTTCAATCGTGACGTGGCATTTTCTCCCTCAATTGCAGGTTATTTGGAAAGCTGGATGGGCTATCAGAAAGAGCAGAATCTCCTCTAAAGTTTGCGCCCATAATCATCGCGCTAGGTCATTTGGTTGCGGAGATATTCAAGAAACAGTTTTATAGTTGATCTGCTTCGCAATAAAAAAAAAAATTTTCATCAAAAACGTGAACTCGACGGATTTGGACTCTATGACCAACCGTGAGTCCAATGGTGATAATTATTTCGAAACATGCGGTCCCCCCTAAAACCCCCCATCAAAATGCGAGAAATCGCAATCAGCTCTGTTAATTAAATATCTAATTTCAGATTTAATTAGTGGGTCAGATTCAGAATTAAATTTGATTTTTGGACGCTTATGGGCTACACAATAGCTCTGTTATTTCAATCGTGACGTGGCATTTTCTCCCTCAATTGCAGGTTATTTGGAAAGCTGGATGGGCTATCAGAAAGAGCAGAATCTCCTCTAAAGTTTGCGCCCATAATCATCGCGCTAGGTCATTTGGTTGCGGAGATATTCAAGAAACAGTTTTATAGTTGATCTGCTTCGCAATAAAAAAAAAAAATTTTCATCAAAAACGTGAACTCGACGGATTTGGACTCTATGACCAACCGTGAGTCCAATGGTGATAATTATTTCGAAACATGCGGTCCCCCCCTAAAACCCCCCATCAAAATGCGAGAAATCGCAATCAGCTCTGTTAATTAAATATCTAATTTCAGATTTAATTAGTGGGTCAGATTCAGAATTAAATTTGATTTTTGGACGCTTATGGGCTACACAATAGCTCTGTTATTTCAATCGTGACGTGGCATTTTCTCCCTCAATTGCAGGTTATTTGGAAAGCTGGATGGGCTATCAGAAAGAGCAGAATCTCCTCTAAAGTTTGCGCCCATAATCATCGCGCTAGGTCATTTGGTTGCGGAGATATTCAAGAAACAGTTTTATAGTTGATCTGCTTCGCAATAAAAAAAAAAAATTTTCATCAAAAACGTGAACTCGACGGATTTGGACTCTATGACCAACCGTGAGTCCAATGGTGATAATTATTTCGAAACATGCGGTCCCCCCCTAAAACCCCCCATCAAAATGCGAGAAATCGCAATCAGCTCTGTTAATTAAATATCTAATTTCAGATTTAATTAGTGGGTCAGATTCAGAATTAAATTTGATTTTTGGACGCTTATGGGCTACACAATAGCTCTGTTATTTCAATCGTGACGTGGCATTTTCTCCCTCAATTGCAGGTTATTTGGAAAGCTGGATGGGCTATCAGAAAGAGCAGAATCTCCTCTAAAGTTTGCGCCCATAATCATCGCGCTAGGTCATTTGGTTGCGGAGATATTCAAGAAACAGTTTTATAGTTGATCTGCTTCGCAATAAAAAAAAAAAATTTTCATCAAAAACGTGAACTCGACGGATTTGGACTCTATGACCAACCGTGAGTCCAATGGTGATAATTATTTCGAAACATGCGGTCCCCCCCTAAAACCCCCCATCAAAATGCGAGAAATCGCAATCAGCTCTGTTAATTAAATATCTAATTTCAGATTTAATTAGTGGGTCAGATTCAGAATTAAATTTGATTTTTGGACGCTTATGGGCTACACAATAGCTCTGTTATTTCAATCGTGACGTGGCATTTTCTCCCTCAATTGCAGGTTATTTGGAAAGCTGGATGGGCTATCAGAAAGAGCAGAATCTCCTCTAAAGTTTGCGCCCATAATCATCGCGCTAGGTCATTTGGTTGCGGAGATATTCAAGAAACAGTTTTATAGTTGATCTGCTTCGCAATAAAAAAAAAAAATTTTCATCAAAAACGTGAACTCGACGGATTTGGACTCTATGACCAACCGTGAGTCCAATGGTGATAATTATTTCGAAACATGCGGTCCCCCCCTAAAACCCCCCATCAAAATGCGAGAAATCGCAATCAGCTCTGTTAATTAAATATCTAATTTCAGATTTAATTAGTGGGTCAGATTCAGAATTAAATTTGATTTTTGGACGCTTATGGGCTACACAATAGCTCTGTTATTTCAATCGTGACGTGGCATTTTCTCCCTCAATTGCAGGTTATTTGGAAAGCTGGATGGGCTATCAGAAAGAGCAGAATCTCCTCTAAAGTTTGCGCCCATAATCATCGCGCTAGGTCATTTGGTTGCGGAGATATTCAAGAAACAGTTTTATAGTTGATCTGCTTCGCAATAAAAAAAAAAAATTTTCATCAAAAACGTGAACTCGACGGATTTGGACTCTATGACCAACCGTGAGTCCAATGGTGATAATTATTTCGAAACATGCGGTCCCCCCCTAAAACCCCCCATCAAAATGCGAGAAATCGCAATCAGCTCTGTTAATTAAATATCTAATTTCAGATTTAATTAGTGGGTCAGATTCAGAATTAAATTTGATTTTTGGACGCTTATGGGCTACACAATAGCTCTGTTATTTCAATCGTGACGTGGCATTTTCTCCCTCAATTGCAGGTTATTTGGAAAGCTGGATGGGCTATCAGAAAGAGCAGAATCTCCTCTAAAGTTTGCGCCCATAATCATCGCGCTAGGTCATTTGGTTGCGGAGATATTCAAGAAACAGTTTTATAGTTGATCTGCTTCGCAATAAAAAAAAAAATTTTTCATCAAAAACGTGAACTCGACGGATTTGGACTCTATGACCAACCGTGAGTCCAATGGTGATAATTATTTCGAAACATGCGGTCCCCCCCTAAAACCCCCCATCAAAATGCGAGAAATCGCAATCAGCTCTGTTAATTAAATATCTAATTTCAGATTTAATTAGTGGGTCAGATTCAGAATTAAATTTGATTTTTGGACGCTTATGGGCTACACAATAGCTCTGTTATTTCAATCGTGACGTGGCATTTTCTCCCTCAATTGCAGGTTATTTGGAAAGCTGGATGGGCTATCAGAAAGAGCAGAATCTCCTCTAAAGTTTGCGCCCATAATCATCGCGCTAGGTCATTTGGTTGCGGAGATATTCAAGAAACAGTTTTATAGTTGATCTGCTTCGCAATAAAAAAAAAAAATTTTCATCAAAAACGTGAACTCGACGGATTTGGACTCTATGACCAACCGTGAGTCCAATGGTGATAATTATTTCGAAACATGCGGTCCCCCCCTAAAACCCCCCATCAAAATGCGAGAAATCGCAATCAGCTCTGTTAATTAAATATCTAATTTCAGATTTAATTAGTGGGTCAGATTCAGAATTAAATTTGATTTTTGGACGCTTATGGGCTACACAATAGCTCTGTTATTTCAATCGTGACGTGGCATTTTCTCCCTCAATTGCAGGTTATTTGGAAAGCTGGATGGGCTATCAGAAAGAGCAGAATCTCCTCTAAAGTTTGCGCCCATAATCATCGCGCTAGGTCATTTGGTTGCGGAGATATTCAAGAAACAGTTTTATAGTTGATCTGCTTCGCAATAAAAAAAAAAAATTTTCATCAAAAACGTGAACTCGACGGATTTGGACTCTATGACCAACCGTGAGTCCAATGGTGATAATTATTTCGAAACATGCGGTCCCCCCCTAAAACCCCCCATCAAAATGCGAGAAATCGCAATCAGCTCTGTTAATTAAATATCTAATTTCAGATTTAATTAGTGGGTCAGATTCAGAATTAAATTTGATTTTTGGACGCTTATGGGCTACACAATAGCTCTGTTATTTCAATCGTGACGTGGCATTTTCTCCCTCAATTGCAGGTTATTTGGAAAGCTGGATGGGCTATCAGAAAGAGCAGAATCTCCTCTAAAGTTTGCGCCCATAATCATCGCGCTAGGTCATTTGGTTGCGGAGATATTCAAGAAACAGTTTTATAGTTGATCTGCTTCGCAATAAAAAAAAAAAATTTTCATCAAAAACGTGAACTCGACGGATTTGGACTCTATGACCAACCGTGAGTCCAATGGTGATAATTATTTCGAAACATGCGGTCCCCCCCTAAAACCCCCCATCAAAATGCGAGAAATCGCAATCAGCTCTGTTAATTAAATATCTAATTTCAGATTTAATTAGTGGGTCAGATTCAGAATTAAATTTGATTTTTGGACGCTTATGGGCTACACAATAGCTCTGTTATTTCAATCGTGACGTGGCATTTTCTCCCTCAATTGCAGGTTATTTGGAAAGCTGGATGGGCTATCAGAAAGAGCAGAATCTCCTCTAAAGTTTGCGCCCATAATCATCGCGCTAGGTCATTTGGTTGCGGAGATATTCAAGAAACAGTTTTATAGTTGATCTGCTTCGCAATAAAAAAAAAATTTTTCATCAAAAACGTGAACTCGACGGATTTGGACTCTATGACCAACCGTGAGTCCAATGGTGATAATTATTTCGAAACATGCGGTCCCCCCTAAAACCCCCCATCAAAATGCGAGAAATCGCAATCAGCTCTGTTAATTAAATATCTAATTTCAGATTTAATTAGTGGGTCAGATTCAGAATTAAATTTGATTTTTGGACGCTTATGGGCTACACAATAGCTCTGTTATTTCAATCGTGACGTGGCATTTTCTCCCTCAATTGCAGGTTATTTGGAAAGCTGGATGGGCTATCAGAAAGAGCAGAATCTCCTCTAAAGTTTGCGCCCATAATCATCGCGCTAGGTCATTTGGTTGCGGAGATATTCAAGAAACAGTTTTATAGTTGATCTGCTTCGCAATAAAAAAAAAAAAATTTTCATCAAAAACGTGAACTCGACGGATTTGGACTCTATGACCAACCGTGAGTCCAATGGTGATAATTATTTCGAAACATGCGGTCCCCCCTAAAACCCCCCATCAAAATGCGAGAAATCGCAATCAGCTCTGTTAATTAAATATCTAATTTCAGATTTAATTAGTGGGTCAGATTCAGAATTAAATTTGATTTTTGGACGCTTATGGGCTACACAATAGCTCTGTTATTTCAATCGTGACGTGGCATTTTCTCCCTCAATTGCAGGTTATTTGGAAAGCTGGATGGGCTATCAGAAAGAGCAGAATCTCCTCTAAAGTTTGCGCCCATAATCATCGCGCTAGGTCATTTGGTTGCGGAGATATTCAAGAAACAGTTTTATAGTTGATCTGCTTCGCAATAAAAAAAAAAAATTTTCATCAAAAACGTGAACTCGACGGATTTGGACTCTATGACCAACCGTGAGTCCAATGGTGATAATTATTTCGAAACATGCGGTCCCCCCCTAAAACCCCCCATCAAAATGCGAGAAATCGCAATCAGCTCTGTTAATTAAATATCTAATTTCAGATTTAATTAGTGGGTCAGATTCAGAATTAAATTTGATTTTTGGACGCTTATGGGCTACACAATAGCTCTGTTATTTCAATCGTGACGTGGCATTTTCTCCCTCAATTGCAGGTTATTTGGAAAGCTGGATGGGCTATCAGAAAGAGCAGAATCTCCTCTAAAGTTTGCGCCCATAATCATCGCGCTAGGTCATTTGGTTGCGGAGATATTCAAGAAACAGTTTTATAGTTGATCTGCTTCGCAATAAAAAAAAAAAATTTTCATCAAAAACGTGAACTCGACGGATTTGGACTCTATGACCAACCGTGAGTCCAATGGTGATAATTATTTCGAAACATGCGGTCCCCCCTAAAACCCCCCATCAAAATGCGAGAAATCGCAATCAGCTCTGTTAATTAAATATCTAATTTCAGATTTAATTAGTGGGTCAGATTCAGAATTAAATTTGATTTTTGGACGCTTATGGGCTACACAATAGCTCTGTTATTTCAATCGTGACGTGGCATTTTCTCCCTCAATTGCAGGTTATTTGGAAAGCTGGATGGGCTATCAGAAAGAGCAGAATCTCCTCTAAAGTTTGCGCCCATAATCATCGCGCTAGGTCATTTGGTTGCGGAGATATTCAAGAAACAGTTTTATAGTTGATCTGCTTCGCAATAAAAAAAAAAAAATTTTCATCAAAAACGTGAACTCGACGGATTTGGACTCTATGACCAACCGTGAGTCCAATGGTGATAATTATTTCGAAACATGCGGTCCCCCCTAAAACCCCCCATCAAAATGCGAGAAATCGCAATCAGCTCTGTTAATTAAATATCTAATTTCAGATTTAATTAGTGGGTCAGATTCAGAATTAAATTTGATTTTTGGACGCTTATGGGCTACACAATAGCTCTGTTATTTCAATCGTGACGTGGCATTTTCTCCCTCAATTGCAGGTTATTTGGAAAGCTGGATGGGCTATCAGAAAGAGCAGAATCTCCTCTAAAGTTTGCGCCCATAATCATCGCGCTAGGTCATTTGGTTGCGGAGATATTCAAGAAACAGTTTTATAGTTGATCTGCTTCGCAATAAAAAAAAAAAATTTTCATCAAAAACGTGAACTCGACGGATTTGGACTCTATGACCAACCGTGAGTCCAATGGTGATAATTATTTCGAAACATGCGGTCCCCCCCTAAAACCCCCCATCAAAATGCGAGAAATCGCAATCAGCTCTGTTAATTAAATATCTAATTTCAGATTTAATTAGTGGGTCAGATTCAGAATTAAATTTGATTTTTGGACGCTTATGGGCTACACAATAGCTCTGTTATTTCAATCGTGACGTGGCATTTTCTCCCTCAATTGCAGGTTATTTGGAAAGCTGGATGGGCTATCAGAAAGAGCAGAATCTCCTCTAAAGTTTGCGCCCATAATCATCGCGCTAGGTCATTTGGTTGCGGAGATATTCAAGAAACAGTTTTATAGTTGATCTGCTTCGCAATAAAAAAAAAAAAATTTTCATCAAAAACGTGAACTCGACGGATTTGGACTCTATGACCAACCGTGAGTCCAATGGTGATAATTATTTCGAAACATGCGGTCCCCCCCTAAAACCCCCCATCAAAATGCGAGAAATCGCAATCAGCTCTGTTAATTAAATATCTAATTTCAGATTTAATTAGTGGGTCAGATTCAGAATTAAATTTGATTTTTGGACGCTTATGGGCTACACAATAGCTCTGTTATTTCAATCGTGACGTGGCATTTTCTCCCTCAATTGCAGGTTATTTGGAAAGCTGGATGGGCTATCAGAAAGAGCAGAATCTCCTCTAAAGTTTGCGCCCATAATCATCGCGCTAGGTCATTTGGTTGCGGAGATATTCAAGAAACAGTTTTATAGTTGATCTGCTTCGCAATAAAAAAAAAAAATTTTCATCAAAAACGTGAACTCGACGGATTTGGACTCTATGACCAACCGTGAGTCCAATGGTGATAATTATTTCGAAACATGCGGTCCCCCCCTAAAACCCCCCATCAAAATGCGAGAAATCGCAATCAGCTCTGTTAATTAAATATCTAATTTCAGATTTAATTAGTGGGTCAGATTCAGAATTAAATTTGATTTTTGGACGCTTATGGGCTACACAATAGCTCTGTTATTTCAATCGTGACGTGGCATTTTCTCCCTCAATTGCAGGTTATTTGGAAAGCTGGATGGGCTATCAGAAAGAGCAGAATCTCCTCTAAAGTTTGCGCCCATAATCATCGCGCTAGGTCATTTGGTTGCGGAGATATTCAAGAAACAGTTTTATAGTTGATCTGCTTCGCAATAAAAAAAAAAAATTTTCATCAAAAACGTGAACTCGACGGATTTGGACTCTATGACCAACCGTGAGTCCAATGGTGATAATTATTTCGAAACATGCGGTCCCCCCCTAAAACCCCCCATCAAAATGCGAGAAATCGCAATCAGCTCTGTTAATTAAATATCTAATTTCAGATTTAATTAGTGGGTCAGATTCAGAATTAAATTTGATTTTTGGACGCTTATGGGCTACACAATAGCTCTGTTATTTCAATCGTGACGTGGCATTTTCTCCCTCAATTGCAGGTTATTTGGAAAGCTGGATGGGCTATCAGAAAGAGCAGAATCTCCTCTAAAGTTTGCGCCCATAATCATCGCGCTAGGTCATTTGGTTGCGGAGATATTCAAGAAACAGTTTTATAGTTGATCTGCTTCGCAATAAAAAAAAAAAATTTTCATCAAAAACGTGAACTCGACGGATTTGGACTCTATGACCAACCGTGAGTCCAAT
>JAKCPI010026851.1:0-38218 GCA_023213315.1 Euborellia annulipes | reverse complement strand
ATTCCATCCTAAATCATCAAACTATAACAAATATTTATTTAAATATATCGATCCATCTTTAATAAAAAACTGAAATAATATTTAAAATTTAGATAAAAAGCCGAAATAAGAAAAATAAAATTTTTTAAATTTCATTCTAAAAAATGTCTTAATTACTCCTTAGGCAAAATCTTAGCGTATCTGATTGCTTACTTCCCATCTAGACTAAAGAACTAATAAAAACGGAAAGCCCTTTTCTCAAAATAATTTCAAATTTATTTTCTTCTTCTTTATACATTTAAATATGTATTCTTTTGCAAATAAATTTGATGAAAACACGTTTTGTAGTCAAAAGCGTAACTAACACAATCTAGTTGAGGAAATTTTAGGGCGGAGCTGAAGCGCGAACTCCCCCCTTCTCCTTAAATAAGCCAGTGCATCCGTTTCCGGTCCAAGGTATCTCTCAAGCTGGATCAAACTACCTGTAAGTCTCACCAAAGACGATACTAAATAAATAGAGTTATTTATCGATTTACAAGTCCGAAATATATATATTCATTTTTTAATGTGGGTGAGATGAGTGGAGACAATAAATTTGTTGTTTACAAGAATAAATTGTACTTTTGCTCTTTACCCTTCTCACTCCACTTGTTTGTTTTATGACCCTTCGCTTCAACCTTTGTCGAAATATTTTATTTTCCGATAATGTATTTCCTCTAAGGCTATTTAATTTAAGCATAAAGATTTTTATTTTAATAAAAATAAATAGGTCGTAGTTAGTAAGGACACATAGAGTGTGATACAATTTGCCAAATCCAAATACTAGCGTGAAGGTCCCGGTCCAAGTTGATTATGTCCTTTCCTTTTTCGTTTAAAAAAAAAAAAAAAAGCTATCTATTATAGCACGGAAATTAGGGATGGCACGGTCCTCATTTTTTTTTTTTTTTTTACACAAAAGACCTCGCGTCAATTAAATCAAAATAAAATAGAAAATAATCAGGTCAGATGTGATTTCGAAAGTGTGCTTTTCGAGTCACTTCAAATAATGGATCATGAAAAATCTAGTATTATATTTTTGGTAATTAAAAAAAAAAAAAAAAACAAGAGAAAATTCATGTTCTTAAAAAATTAATATTTTTATATTAATGGATTAGGGAAGAGGAAAGTGGATAAATTAAAAGAGAGTTTGTTTGGCAAAGGAGATGATGAGTGAGGTTGATGTGGCCTGGTTGTAAGGTGCAGGTAGATAGTAGATAGGTAGAGATAGATCAGATAGATACCCATGGTCCCAACACTGCTAAGCACCAGCACTGAGCGTTGTATGCTGCGGGCGAGGCCTCTCTCCCCCTCCAAAGGCTAACTCCGTGGCACAACAACCAAGGCCGACTAGATCCGGATAACTGTTCTTTTCCGTAACTCACGCTCACCACCAGTTGGGACCTGTCCTGTACTCTTCATTATGTTCGGATCACGATTGTGTACTAAGGGTAGGGAAATCAAGAATTGGATTATTCACGCAAAATCAATCTCAGATTAATTTTTTCACATTTTTATCAGTGTTATAAATAACTAAACATAATAAATATTCAACAGAACCGTAGAAAGAAAATTTTTTTAACCTAGTGAATGGGTGTTAGATGCGCTTATAAATTTTTAGGAATGTGAATTAATTCAGCCCAAGAACGTTTCGGGGACTATACGTCACCCATCATCAGGACCTTAAAATAAATAAATTAGACGGCCCTTCTCCACACGATTATATTATTTTTAAAAATTTCCACTTTTTATGGACTAATAAAACTAGTCTTTATAGAAAATTCTGTTAACTAAAAATTTTTACTATTAATGAAAAAAAGACCCACACCTGTATTTTGGATTACACTGAAAATAATGGATTTATAATTTTTTTTTATATAACAACCCTCATTCCAGAACATTGTCTAATGTTTCATTCTCATAACATTCAGTAGAATTGTTATTATCTTCGTTGAATGTTTGTCAACTTTTCACTCTCTTCACTCTTCTTTTTCTTTTTAAACACACAATAAGTTAAGGAGAGAGTTTTCATTTTAAAAGAAACAGTCTCAAGAGTTTTATACCGTCAACTATTTATTCTATATAGGGGAGCTTCGCCCCCCCCCCTGGACCCCCTCAGCTGTCTCGGGTCCAATCTGCTTGAGGATTTGTTTACAGTCATAGAATACACAATTGAAATGAATACATAAATATTTCCTATGGGAAAAATCGTAACTTTAGGAATTAATAACTCAAAATGTTATAAGAATTTCGGGATGAAAATAATTTTCCTGTAATCCCTAGAAGGTCCTCTTTAAGCAGAAAAAATTTCGTTTCAAAATTCCAACGGAAAGTTGCTCAAATAGAGCGTGACAGTCGGGCAGACATACAGACAGACAGACAGACTGACATTAGCGAATTATATATATAGATAATATATCATATAGTAATTTTAAAAACATATAATCGATATTTATTAGCTCAAACATCCGAAAAAAGTATCAACTGCCGGGAATTGAACCAGGGATCTATTAATTTGTGGTCAGTATGCCTGTTACTAAAACTAAGCATGCTGAGTACAAATCAGAAGAAACATGGTTCAACTCCCGGCGTTTGCTACTTTTTTCCGATGTTTTAGTTAATAAAAATATTGATTATGTTTTTAATAAATTCTTTTTTCTTATTATTATAGTTAATCTTAAAATTGTTTTTGTTAAATGTCTTTATTTAATTCTCATCAGCCTTTTAACTTTTTATTTTGGACAATAATAAAATCCGTCGCTTAAGATTTATTTAAATATCAATCATTCGAAGGTTGTTGATACATCTCCCACAAAATTATTAGCATTTCAACTCACCCACGTGAAATAAAAATAATTTTATGGCGCCACCTCGTTTAAATTAAGGCCATAATGTGTGGGGGAAATTAAATCCTAGAGAAAAGTTTTTTAAATGGCGTTATTATTATTATTATATGAACTAATTTAATTAAAAATTTATGTATAATCGTTACTATAAAAAATGGAAAAACCTAGAGGAAATATACAAAGATTGTTATTAATAATATTTAAAATTATTAATTACTATGAATCACCTGGTTTTGGTTAGACTAAAAGGTCATTGCGTGGCGGAGGGGGGGAAGTACTTAGCATCCCTTCCAGGAAACGAGTTCCCCCTTCTACTCGGAGTGCCGCGTACCTTGAAGGAACTCTCGGGAGTTTCTCCTAAAAAAAAAGAAATAAAATACTTTAATCTAATCAAATTAATGTCTTAGTGAAATTAAATTACATTTATGTCTTTATTATTGGGAAATCGAATTTCAAATAATTTTTATTAAAATGTTAATATAATGATTATTTTTCTATAAAAAAAATTATATTTTTTTTTCCCTAAAGTACTTTGAAATAATTTTAATTAATTTTTATTTAAATAGAATTTTAATGAGACATTTTTTTTATATCGATTTATAATAAATTAGGTAATAGTGAAAGTGTTTTTATTTTTAATTCTAATACATATATTATCTCTTCACTATTTTCTTATATATACCAGGTATATATATAAAGGCCTATATATATATATATTAATATTATCATACTAATCAAGATGCTTATCAAGTCACTTTTTTATTATTATATAAATATACTATTTATTTTCGTTATATTTGTCATTGTATTATATTAGTTGTTATATAAACGTTTATTTATATATATAGTTAAATGTCAAATAATAAAGCCCATAGGCGAAAACTATCATAAAAAACCTAGAACCGGACTCGATAAAAAATTCTAATTGAATAATTAAAAAATTCTTATTGCTAGAAAAGAAAATTTAGATTTATTTTTATTTTTAATATTGAAGCTGTTTTTTTTTTGTGTTTATTTGAATAAAATAATTACTTATTCTAGCCATCTTCAGGTGAAAATATTAAAACCGCGAGTTTAAGTTTATATTTATCAAGATTTAGATGAAAAATTAATTAGTTTGATTTATATAAGTATAATACAAAATAATTTAATAAATTTTAGGCTCCTGTAGAGTCCTAAACTCTAAATATTATCGAAAGGTTTTTTTGGTTAAATTCAAATTTAAATTTGTAACAGCTTTGTATTTTATTTTATTAGAACATAGTACAGTTTCTTATTTATAATAATTTTTATAATTAATTATTAACAAAAACATTTTTTTAATGATAGGCCTACTAATAGTTACAAACCCTCCAGCTACTACTATCTGTTTCAAGAGTAATTGGACATACGTTCTATTTTGTTTCATTTTAATAGATAATAGATGAGATATGTAAAAACTAAATTTCATTTTTAAACAATTATTTTAGAATTTTATATATATCTTATTGTCCATTAAAAAAAAAAAAAATAAAGTATCCAGTAGACTGTCAAAAAAATATTTACCGTAAGGTTTTTTTGTTTAAATTCAAATTTAAATTTGTAACTGTTTTGTATTTTATTTATATTATCAATAGGAAAAGGAAATAATAATATATTTTCTCTAATTACTCATGAAACTGATCAACGGCTTAATCAGAAATGGAGGATACTAACTTGATTTGTTATTCTCAATCTAGTAGGCCTATCTGACACATCAGTTAAAAAATGCTATTCTCTAAACCAAGTTTTAACAGCGACGTTAACATGTTCAAAGCTGTCAAAATCATAACATTGCTTTTTAGGTTAAAGATGCCATTTTTATGCATTAAATACGGCGTTAAAATATTAAAGGCACCCCCTAGACATGATCTTAATTTTTAACACTTGTTAACGCTTTAGACTGAATAGCAATTTCAGGCAAGGAGGTGTTAACATGAATTAACGCTGATTTCAGATGTTAAAAGTTAACAGATTCGAAGGAAAAGTTAACGTTTTTGCTTAGAGAATAGACCTGCTTGTAGGCTATATTTTTTGTTTTTTTAAAGTACACCTATAATTTAGAATAAACTTTATAATGGCATCAAATATTTCATAATTCCACGAATAACATGATTCATTTTTAAAGTGACCAAAAAAAAATAAAATAAATAAATAGCCAACACCTTGTGTATTTGAAAAAATTTATTAATTGTTATGGAATCTCAAAAACAGTCTGGGAAAATAAATTATCATCAAATAATAAAATAATGTCGGCATTTTATTAAAAAAAAAAATTTAAAAGTATATATATATATATATATATATATATTTTTTTTTCAACTTACAACATTTCTTTCTATTAACATTACAACAAAAGCCTCGAATAAATCGTGTAGATCGTAATCTATAAAAACAATATAAATTTTTTTAATTTTCTAAATACTCGCTCCCAATTTTCTCCTTACTGAAAGAAAGGAAGGCTTTCAGAATTATTATCTGCTCTCATTCAAAATACACACACACACACACATACACGATGATATGGACTTTTCAAAAAATGATTGATCTATTGATATTTTCTAATAATATTTCTTAATATGGTGGTCAATTTTTCATATCTCGTACACTAGCCTTCAACGGACCCCTGGGGTTCTATAACTCAATATTTTGATTAGTGAAAGAAGAATTCTTTTATTTATTTGTTCCCTTCTCGTCCTGAGCGGGATAAAATTTACATATGGAACTAAGAAACCAAGAGCTCGAGTTCAAACCTCTCGAGGGGCGGTTTTTTTTTTCAACTAGTGTGTGAAATTTTTCATAAAACAGTTTATCAAACTTTATGGAAGTTCATTTTCTAGTATATAAAATTCATAAACTGTTTATGTAACAGACTTCATATACAAGTTTATTAATATCCCTTGAAAATTTTTAACAGTGTACTAATTTATTTAAATAAAACAAGGATGGAATCTAAAAGATTTAAACATTCTTTAAAGAAAACCCTCTCTTTCAATGTCAAAAAAAAATAAAAATAAACTGACATAAATTATTGAAGCAGAATTCATTTTTTTTTTTTTTTTGAAAGAAGGCAATTTTACTCTAAATTATTTAAGATATTTTTAAATAAAATTATTTTAAAAATTTTTGTTTTATTTGTTAAACGGACCTCCAAAGGAAAAAAAAAACTCGAGAGAAAATAGTAACAATTTTCTCCTTTTGTTTTTTCTTAAACAAATTCTTTTGAATCAGATTAAATTAAAATTTTTACCTAATTTTTTTTTTCAAGAACTATTTTCTGGCTCATTACACTTTCCTTGTACTTGATATTAAATTAATGGGAAGAGGGGAGGGTTGATACTAGCCAATAAATAGGGCATGAGAACATTGGTCTATATATTTTCATTTCGGAATTTCCTAGAAGATATAGTGTCCACAATAATAAATAAATCCAATAGGACTTTATTATAAAAAAGTAAAAGAGTTTTTCTTTTTTTAAATATAATGTTTCAATTATGTTTGATTATAATTCATAACTTAATAAATACATAATTTGAGTTATCCTCAGAGTGATTTTTTTTTTTTAACTGAACATCATTAAATTGAAACAAATAACCGAAGGTTTTAATTTGTATAGTTTATTTTACAAAATGGTTTTTGACCTATGGCTCAGAGGTAGAGTTTTAGCTTCTGTTTCCAAAAATAGAGAGTTCGCATCCCGTCCCAGGGGAAAAAATTTATTTCAATTGAATTGGCTTCCAATCGATTGAAATAAATTGGAGTTTGAGATGACGAAAAAGACGTTAAATTAAAACAATAAACAATTTACAAAATGTTTCAACTTTAAATATTATTAAAAAATATTTTTAATTATTATTAGATGTTGATGGATATACACGTTTTGAGGTCCGCTGATCTTTACAACAAATAGGTCTGTCTGTGGGTGTGTGTGTGTAAACAAAATATCTCAAGAACGAAAAGAGCTAGGAGGTTGAAATTTTATATTTAAGTTAGGCACCCCACTGACGCGTGAAAATAAGCTTTTGAACAAAATCGGCCAAAGAGTACTAGTACTTTACTGAACCAGTTTTTCAGTTTTTTTTTTTTTTTTCGATTTTCTCAAAATTCGCTGCAACGATTTTGATTGAAATTCATAAATCAATTATTTTTTAGATGCTCTTTAAAATGTATATTCTTATTTTGCCCTTGAAATCTTATAAAGACCACTTTACTCTTGTACTTCATAGAAAAGATATAGAAGAGAAATGGTAGCCATGATAACAAAATATAAATATTTTTCAATGTTTATAAATTTTACATCTTCGAATTTGAATGTACGTACTGTACCTTACTGTCGGAAACTAAATATATATCTACACAAAAAATCTGGTGTGATAAGCTCACTCTTACTAAAGGTACGAGAAATTTGTGTGCTGTGCAACTAGTCACACTATATTTTTTAAATAAGAAGATGGAAATAATTAAAATTTAAATTCGATTAATTTTTGTATATATTTGATATCAAAAGGCTATTCTATCTATTGTTTATAAGGGATGGTTTATGGCTCAAAAGACCCATAGGTAGTAGCTAGGCTCACACAGACGCTGCTACTGTGTAGTAGTGAGTCATTTTGGCTGCCTACCTTTTAGGAAATCTCAATCACTCAAAGAACTTTGTTCTCCATGGTATTTTATTAAATTACTGGTAAAGATAATTTTTTGTTTCGAAATCCAAAGGTTTGAGTTAATATATATTATTTTCAAGTTTATAAAAAATTTACATAGAAAGGGGTTGATTTTGTAATTTTTATTTTTTCTCTTTTTTTATTTTAAATTACTCTAATTAATTTTTATATAAAATTATTCATTTCCTTTTATTTTTTTAAATTAGATAACATTTGAATTAATGTCCAAACTCATTAGGGTTATAATTAATGAGTGGTTATATGTTAAGTAGCCAAAGTGAATTTGTTTCCCCTTTTTCTAGAATTTTATATACTATATATATATATATATATATATACACACACACACAAGAATTATGATTGTTATTATTGGTAATTCTTTTTCTGTAAAGAAAAAAAAATAATAACCTTTCAACTTGGAATAAACAGAAGATAGAGTAAAGGTTCAACCAGCTGGTCGGCCTTCAGAAGCCTTCAAGGAGTTAAAGCCTCCAGCCTTCCTACTACACACAAACACATCGACAGACTCAAAGACGTTGCCACATTGCCCACCGGCCTGTTATTCAATGTATTTATATAATGAATTTATTAATTATGTATATGCCAATCCTCGTTAGGGATTACTTAATCGAATTAATAAAAAAAAATATATATATATGTTTATAAAATATAAAAATTTTCAAAATTTAATTAATGGTAACCGTATAAATCGGCTGGAAAAATTTTTTACTCTTTCAACAAACATTCCACCTTCTTCATTCCAATTAAAATATCCTTAACCTTTGACACAATTAAAAAAAAAACACTAAACTTGAATTGGGTGCGCTGTATATAATATGTAGACGAGGAATGTGTTTATTAAAGCTTTTGTGGTTTGAATTATTATTAGGGGAATTTTTAGTTATAGACCACATTTTTGTATTAATTATTTATTAAAAATATAGACCCTAAGTATTATAGGGGATTCAAACCCTCCCTCTCCTGACTGAAATCTCAAAAAAAAAAAATAAATAAAAAAATAAAAATATACTCTACCCGGAATAGATAAATAAACTGTTAGATTTAGATTTTTTCAAAAATATTTTTTTTACATTATTTAAAATTTATTTATATTTTTTTAGGGGATGGAAGGAGTTGACCGTCGGTTGGTCCAACCCTCCCCCTTCCTCTCTCTCGAAACAATCTTTTAATTACTGACCTGATGAAAACTATGAATCATTTTTTTTTTTTAAATTTTTTAACAGTTCGTATTAATATGTTATTTTTGTAGTACAGATTATTATAATTTTCAGAAACGTATCCAGAATTCGTTTTCAGGGGTGAAACCAATTTATTAAGGCCAAACGTAAATATAAATTTGAACGCAATTTTTTACTGAGGTTATTCAGCTTAAAACCTAATATCTAATATATTGTATATATATATGAAAATTTTATTGTTTTATACTGAAAAAAATTTAGCTTAATTCTCCATACTGATAGTCAAATGTCAAAAATATTTAGAAATTCGAAAATATAAATTTATTTATTTTTGACCTTTATAAAAGTGAAAAACATTTAAAATGTTGATATTCACTCATAAGCGTAAAATTTTGCATCGGATATATACATTTATAGTCGTACTATATAATTATCAAAAATGGCAGATGATATTCTGACATACCAAACATACAACAAAAAATAAAAATAACTCATTTCCATATTCACATATGGAAATATGCAAAAAAACTCTTTTATAAATTTTACCAACGAAAATGAAATCTATTAAGAGAATATATAGAAAATAGCATCCAAAGAAAATGAGGGTCGTAGCCAAGCGAGATTCAATGTGAAGAATTAAATTATTGGAAAGAAAGGAAGAGTAGTGACATTGTATTGTGACATTTGTCTAGACATGGAAACATGTATTTTCACTTTTAAATATTTAAATTCCTTATTATTGACACCTGATTAATTATATGCCTTATTTTAGATACATAGATCATCCTCATACTTAAAATATTTTATTTATTTCTATTTTTATAACAATTTTACTTTTTAGAATACATTTTTTAAAAGATCGTTTTTTGTGCTTTAGAAAATATTTCGGATATTTCCGGCTTATTTATTTCATTATCAAAAAAATTTCGTCAAAACCGGTCTTAATGAATATATAGCATGTCTCAAGTTGAAAATCTGCCTACAAAAATTTCACAAGTTCCTTTTTGAGATCAATGATTGAAAATAATATTTTTTAATATAAGACAATAAATTTCATCCCTGAAATATTTCTCCTTTCTCTGTATTTAATTATATCCGAATCCTCCACTTACCTAATTGGTACAATTACCTAGTAGTATAATTTTTTTTTTTAGTGTTAATAATGAGCAAGGAGGGAATATGGGATCTAAATCTCACCCAAGAAATTAAAAAATCTCGACATCGAATTTTTGACATGAATCCAATACTTTATATATATTAACATATACATATAGGTAAGATAAAGTAAAAATAAATAAATAAAATAGATAAATATAGTATAGAAATTTTTTAAAATATAAAAACCAGAGATAATAAAAATCTTGTGTGACTGGTAGCACCAGATTTTTTGTGTGGAGATGAAGATATATTTAGTTTCCTTCGATTTATTAGAATTCAAGATATAAAATTTATAAACATGGGAAAATATTATATTTTGTTGCCATGGCAACAATTTCTCGTATCTTTCCTATTAAGTACAAGAGTAAAGTGTAACATTATAAAGTGTGCTTCATAAAATGTCAAGGGAAAATGAGAACATACATTTTCAAGAGCATCTAAAAAATAGTTGATTTATGAATTTTAATCAAAAATCGAAAAAAAAAAACGTAAAAAGTGCATTAGTAAAGCACTAGTACTTTTTGGTCGATTTTGTTCAAAAGCTTCCTGTTACCCCCCACTTAAATATAAAATTTCAACTTCCTAGATCTTTTCGTTCTTGAGGTAATTTGTTCACACACAGACATTCCATTTTGCGAAAACCACTTTTGGATTCAGGGGACCTCAAAACGTGTATATCCATCAAAACCTCTACATCAAATTTTTGACATGAATTCAATATTTTCTCTCTATCTGTATATTACATATTTAGATAAGAGAAAGTAAAAATGTATATATTGCTTAATACAAAGTGAATTTATTTTTAATCTATATTCTTTGGAGATGTCAGATTTATCTATGGCAACGTTCATAATTATATGCTGTTTTTGGTAATCGTTTATATAAAAAAAAAATTTATCTTGATTGAAATAAATTTTTTTCTTATATATATATATAAAAAAAACCATTTCTCTAATTGGAGTAACATGAGATAATTTACATCCATAAACCTTTTAAGAGTTGAGGGTATCAATAACAACGTCTTAAACAACTGGACCAGGGCCCAAAGAGGATTTCGAAACTGAATCACTCACAAAATTTCATCAAACTCATCCATTTATATTAATTCAATTAAAATTCTTTCGCTACTCTGGGGAAATCATGAAAATATCTCACCTTCCATGAATAACAAATATATTTAAATGAAAAAAAAAAGTTCCAATTAAATTCCTTACAGAACTGATTTCTTAATTATAGGGGGGATATTTAATTTCACAATTACTATTTAAATAAATAATTAATACAAATATTTTTGTTTCACACCTGAGGCTATGTAGAATAATTAAAATTTTTTTATTAAATTTCTGTTGATAAGTTCGTCAACACTTTCACGAGTATTTATAAAAATTTTAACTTATTTTTGATGTATAAATTAAAACTAGAATTTTCGGCTTTATGAAAGATGTCATACACTAGTTAAAAAAACCGCCTCTCGAGAGGTTTGAACTCGATCTCTTGGTTTCTTCCCTTCATACGCCTTCATACACCTATGCTATCTTTACGTTGTTATCATACTTTTTAAGCTACTTAAATTTGATTCATAATAAAATTCAAGCACGGCAGCCACGTTGTGACAGATGCGACAAACATGTCGGCCAAATTGAACAACTTCAAATGGCCAACAGTGATTGTTGTAATTTTTCTAAAATTATAATTAAAACCCGAGTTAAAATTAAAAAAACAAGTTTTATAATAATTTATACTCAAAAATAAGTTAATTCTATTTTGAATTATCACAAAATTTTTCGGAATCTTTTGATTTTCTGCCCTAAGTATTATTCACTTTAAATTAACCAAAATCTTTTTAATTAAATTTATTTTGCAGTTATACTCAATGACATCAATAATTATTTGTTAAATCCTGAAATTTCATATTATTGCATAATTAACCGTTATAAAATGATGAATGTTTTTATTATAAATTTAAAAATAACCAAATACTTATTTACATATTTATATTTAACGTCATTTTTATATTAATAGGTACATTACTAAAAAAAAAAGTACAAAATAAAAAACTTTTCATCTTTAAACGTAATACAGTGACATTTATATATTTATATAATAAAAAAAAAAAAAAAAAAAAATACAATCCCCTCAAGGATTTTAAATAAAGAAATCGATTTTCTCTTTGATTTCTTTTACGTTATTTTACATACTCGTATTATTTTTTTTAAATATATTTTTTCTTTATAGAAGTGAAAAAAATCACAATCAGCGTTAAATAATTTAATCTTTATTATTCTATAGGTGAAACTGATTGTAAAATAAATTTTTATTATTAGAAAAGATCTACAAGTTTGAAAATTTATTAATTCATTTTAACAAAAAAGAAAAACTAAACATATTGAAAATTTTTCTTCCTGTCTTTCCATAATAATAATAGGTATTTTCGATTAAGCGTCTGAGGACGTCCTGCGCATGCGCGTTAAGGAAAAGCGTATTTCTTTTCATTACTGCGCATGTGTTCTTCCTCACTACTCATGCGCTTAATCCATCGGACGCTTAATCGAACAGACCTAATAATATATATTTTTTTAAAGTTGAAATACAATTTTTCAAAACTTTAAATATTTTTTACCGATAAATAGAAACAATTTTCTCTATATATCTAAAGCACTGTAATGTTGTCAACAGAAATTAGCCTGTAATACAAAATTTCAGATCTCTAGTTCATAGGAAAGTATTTTATAAATTGACTAAGTCAAAATTAAGTCCTTAAATTTTTTTTGCCCAATAAATAAAAACTTATAAAACAACTTGAGAATAAAAACTTCTACTAAAAAATGAAAACATACATTTTAAAGAGACTAATAATTGATTTTTGAATTTTAATCAAAATCGTTGGACCGTATTTTGAGAAAATTGAAAAAAAAAAAAAAAAACTAAAAATGTACATTAGTAAAGTATTAATATTTTTTGGCCGATTTTGTTCAAAAGCTTATTTTTACGCCTCAGGGGGGGTGTCTAATTTAAATATAAAATTTGAACCTTGTAGCTCATTTCCTTCATGCTTATTAATAGGTATGGGCAGGATCTCGATCCTTTTGGATTTAAATCAAAAAATCTGATCCGATCCAGGATTTTCGGATCTGGATCGAAATCTTTTTTTTTTTTTTTTTGGAGGATTTTGAATCTGGGTCTAAATCATTTTTTCTCTCTGGAACTAGGGTCCTTTTCGAAGGATTAGCAATCCTAGATTTTTGCGATCCTTCTGAGATCGCTGATCTGGATTTGCGGATTTTTTTCTAAATCAAATCGGATTAGAGTGTGTTGGATCGCCGGATCGGATTGCTAATCCTTTTGCAGCATCCGGATAGGATTAGTGGATAGGTTCTTCCAAACTGACCTGATCTGCGGATCGGATCACTAATCCTTTTTAAAGAATTTTGCCCATCCATGCTTAAAAAAAGTCCTCACAGTCAGACACTCAGACAAATTTTCGGAACCCACTTTTTTGGACTCAGGGGACTTCAAAACATGTATTCCCATCAAAATCTCGACATCGCATTTTTGACATGATACCAATTCTTTCTCTGTATACAGGTCTATACTCATACTGTTTATAAGTAAGAGAAAGTAATAATTTGAAAAATTTTTATTTCGGCATTAAAGTACGCCCCATAATAATAGGAATTACAATTATTATATTTATTCTAAATTAAATTATCATTCATGAAGTGTCTTTTAAAAACAATTGTAGTCAATTTCAAATTAATTACAAAACATATTAACTACAAACTAATAGTCACTCTTTATAATGAAAGGAAATCTCTAGTCTTGTAGGAATCTGACTTTCTCGACAACTTGACTAAATTTTCTGCTTACATTATAAACAATTTATTTAAATTATTCATAAATTTTTTTTTTTTTTTTGATATCTATACAGTTTTCATTTAAAAAAATTTGTCTTAATTGACATGAAGGGAGTTATAGCAACTTAGAAAAATGTTTTTTTTTTTCTGGTGAAATTCCTTGCCTCTAAAGTTTGCCTTCTTCTTTGTGAGTAAATAAAAGGAAAAAAAATTGCAAGCACAGGCCAGTGACCCTCTTACAGAAAAGAAGATAATTTATTTTTATTGTTTTTTTTTTGGGTTATTATTATTTATCCTAAAGATTGAATATTTCAAAAGATTTTCTCATTAAAAAAAAGAAAAAAAAAAAAATGGTTAATTTTTCAAGTGATTTTTCCTTTTGTTGTCGTTGGTTGGTACTCTCTCTCTTGGTTTGGTCCTTTTTTGACTGGCACTCGATACCCATCTAAACTCAGTATTGTTCGGTAGAGATTGATGTTGGCGATAACGAAGCAGGTAGATCACTATTTCCCAAACTCTTTTGATCGTGCCCCATTTAAGCAATTCTTCAACTCAAATAACTAGAAGTTCGTGTCCTACTATTTTTTTTTTTTTTTTTAAATAAAAAAAAATGAAAATTTGCTTCAGGGCGAGATGATATAAAAAAAAATTTACATGCAAAATTTTAGAAAAAATTGCGACTTATTACTGAAATTTCTTGTCTTTTTACTTTCTCTTATTTTTCATTTCTTTCTCTTACCCTATATATGAAATATATTACATTCAAAAATTTGATGTCGAGATTTTGATGGATATAGACGTTTTGTGGTCCAAAAAAGTGTGTCCCGTAAATTGGTCTGTCTGTCTGTGAACAAAATATCTCTGGAACAAAAAGAGTTAGGAAAGTGAAATTTTATATTTGAGTTAGCCACCCTCCCAAGGGGTGAAAATGAGCTTTTGAACAAAATCGGCTAAAAAGTACTAGTACTTTACTGATGTCATTTTTCAGTTGTTTTTTCGGTTTTCTCAAAATTCTCTCCACCGATTTTGATTAAAATTCATAATTCAATTATTTTTAGATGCTCTTTAAAAAGTATATCAGGGGGAATTTTTCGTGGAAATCGTTTGAAGTACACTTTACTGATGGTATTTTTCAGTTTTTTGCGATTTTCTTAAAATTCGCTCTAACGATTTTGATTAAAATTCATAAATCAACTATTTTTTTGATGCTCTTTTAAAAGTATATCAGTGGAATTTTTTGTGAAGATTGTTTGAAGTACACTTTACTGATGTGGAAGCATTCGTAGCTCAGCGCCATCTATGAATCGCGTGGTCAAGTTCTGGAACTTAGTCAACTAAATATATCTCGACACAAAAAAATCTGGTGTGACAAGCACAGTATACAACATTCTCTTGGCGAAGGATAAGAGAAAGTTGTGTGCTTTGCGACCAGTCACACCAGATTTTCTATAATTCTTTTGTCTTTCAATAACCCCATTTAAAATATATTCCACCTGTATTTCTCTTTTATCCCACCCTTCCATAATTTTTGATTCATCATCTTTTGAGATCATTCTTTGAATAGGCGTCCTTATTTCGTTCATGCATTAACAAGCACAATAATAATAGAAAATTTACAGATTAAATTAAAAGATTATAGAAATATTATTTAAAAAAAAAAAACTGCCCTATTTCCAAATTATAATCTTTTTATCGAAAGATTTATGTGACTTAAGACTTCAATCAACAAGCAAATATTTCATTTTTTTTTTTTTTTTTAAAGGCTACGCTTTGACATTCGTTCGTTCATTTTAAAATTTCGTCACTACCTAAGAACAAGCCAACCGAGGAAAATTATATAAATTATTATAATTGAAAACTATTTTTTTATTTAGTGTAATAATAAAAATATTAAAGATTAAAGGCTTTAAAAAATCATCTTGCATAAAATCCATTATTTCTTATAATTTATAAAAAAATTATTTAACAAATAAATTTCCTTAATAGCACCATAATAATTCATATTTACGAAAAAAATATAAACCTCAGTTTAATTAAACTTTCTGACTACTGATTTAATGAACTGAATCCTATTCCTGGTAGTTTTTTTTCATAATAAATTAGAATTATTTTCATAATCGCCAACAGTTGATGTGATTTAAATAAAGAGGTAGATCTTCTTTTTCCCTATAAAATGGCCGTCTTAACTCAATTTGATCATAATGGCGATTGGTTTCCTTATCCAAACATCGTACAAATTTAAACAAATTTTCATCTATTATAGATAAATAAATAACACTAGTTTAAGTTTCAAAAGATTTTTATTAATACAAGTACAATTATTTCGGAAACAATGAGACATTTAGTATTGTTGTCAATTAGAAAAAGATGTAATAATGTATGACGGAGTTCATGGTAAAAAAAATTAGGGGTTGTTAAGAGAAATAAGGGAGAAAAAAATTAATTTAGGGAAATGACAAAATTAAAAAAATGGGAAAGTCGTTATTTTAGTATAGAAAGATTTATTTCAAAAGTTTAATTAAAATGAAATTTTTGAATAATTCTAATTTATCCGTATCACAACTTCTCAATTAAATACATAAGCCTGAAATTTTTAGAATTTTTTTTTTTTAATATAAACACAAAAATAAAAAATAATTTTCTTACCAATTATTAAAGACATACAAAAAAAAAAAAAAAAATTGATGAACATTATCCCTTCATGATGGAATGAAGTTGCGTGCGTCGACCTTAAGACCTTAATAATAGGCATAAAAAGCATCCGATTTAGCTACAAGTTATATTTCATAGAAAATAATTGCTTACTATTTGAAAAAGCTTTTTTTTTTAATGAAATAATAATCATTTTAAATTACCAATATTTATCATAATGTAAAAAAAAAAATAGAGGAAAATTTTAAAGGAAATAATTACTGAGATATTTTATTAAATAAATAGCATTCTAACGGTACACCGAAAGTTATTTAATAATAACATAAAATAAAGAATCATTGTCAAAAAAATTTTTTTTAATTTAATATCTATTAAATTATTCATACCGTAAATATATTTTAAATATAGCATATACTCTTTTCAAAGTTTTTCTTATATGCTCCAGTTATTTATTCATTTAAATATTTTTCTCTGTTTCAAAATTTAAAATTTGTATTAAATATTTCATTGATTAATATGATAAAATAGCATTAAATATACTGTCAAGTAAACAAAGAAATTTTTAGCCTTTGTGTTAACTTGCTTTCTCTATCTGTCTGGATACAATCTCTCAATTTTTAAAACACTAATGATATGACATTTCCATTTTCAATAACAATAAACAAGACAAAAAAAAAAAAAAACTTGGAAAATTAAAATATCACTTTAAAATATAACTCATAAACAAAATTTGTTTAAAAATATTTTTATATTATTTACCCTTAAAAAAATACAAATTTTTTTAGTCGCAAAAATACAAAAAAATCAGGTGAAATAGAATTGCATAGGTATTAATTACGTTAAAGTTTATATTTTTGCAAAATTTTAAAATTTCTCTCTCTGACTTAAATTTTAAATTTCCCTTCCCCTGTAACTCTAGCCAATCAGCGCCCTGATAGGCACATACACTCAGGGGCAGGAAGTCAGCCGCTAGCGCTTCATATTATAGTATGATGATATTTTTATTAAAAATAAAAAAAAATCGTAGGCTCTAGGTGAAATTTTATATAAGTTTGAAAAATCTGGTGTGACTGGTCGCACCAGATTTTTTTGTGTGGACATATATTTAGTTTCCAGCAGTGTGGTATATTTGAATTCAAGATATAAAATTTATAAACATGGGAAAATATTTATATTTTGTTACCATATCAACCATTTCTCCTATCTTTCCTATGAAGTACAAGTGTAAAGTGTGCTTCAAACAATTTTGAGGGCAAAATGAGAATATTCATTTTAAAGAGCATCTAATAAATAATTGATTTTTGAATTTTAATCAAAATCGTTAGAGCGAATTTTGTGAAAATCGGAAAAAAAGCTGAATACTTTTTGGCCGATATTGTTTAAAAATTTATTTTCAAGCCTCAGGGGGGTGTCTAACCAAGGGCGGATACAAGGGGGGGGGTAAAAGGGGTAATTATCCCCTCCGAGATTTGAAAAAAATACTTTCTTTCGAAAAAAAAAAATTTATTTTTAATGTGAAATTTTAATAATTAATACTTAAAAATTTGATTTGTATTTATATTCTGGCAAACAAGTACAGAATGTGCCTTTAAATTACCGAAATTAAGAAAAAATTGTTTTGAGAAGACGATTAGCCGAGGGGATAAAGAAGTTAAGCTTATAATCCTGATTCATGGCAATAAATTATCCAACTCTATTTGAGATGCCTCCTCCTGTGGAAGGAAACTGGAACCCATCTCAGTATTATTCCATGAAAGAGTAACCACGTGTCAGGTCTGTCATTAATGCCTGAAGAGAGATATGCAGAATAATTGTACAATTTATACAATAATAATGTTAAAAAAAAATCTTAGAAATATCTTTGAAACTGGACAAGATATTAATTATTTTTGCTTACCAAAGGTCACCTCCCACTTGTCGATTTATAAGAGGATGGTCCTCATCAAATCTTATTTATTTTGTGTTAATTTTGGGGGACCTCAGGCTTTTGGCTTCTCCCAAACCGAATTAGTATTAACTTAAATCCTAGTGTTTTAAATTTAATTTTTCATATTTTTTTTTTACCTTTTTTTCTTGAAAGTCTTACTTTCTCAGTGATTATTTGATACCCAGATTAGTATAAAATAGGACGTGATCCGATATTAAAGGGTCGGCTTTCCTTTCAAGGGCTAAGCCCGACAAATTTCTCCCAATAATGATAATAACAATCCTCGCTCACACTTGAAGTAACATGACCTTTCATATTTGCTCTATATCGGCGTCTTAAATGACTCTGGTGAAATGCAAGGATTGCCAAGATGGGCCTGGACAAAGGAGGCAGAGATCACTGGACCGCAACACAGCCTCCCGGATGGGTCGGATTAACAGACTGTGTCGGCTGGCCCCGATCTCCAAACACACACAAGTGTATCGATACAAAATGCATACGATAACCCTCTTCCAGCTTAAGGAGTGGTTACCATCCTTTCCAAGAATCTCACCAAATGCCTACTCCTAAAAATTATTAGTAATAAATGAGAAATTAATTATAGCACGTAATGAATAAACTCGCTTATTAATAATTATTATCTCTCTAAGTATAGGCTATAATAAAAATAATATAATTATTTTGAAAAAAAATTTCAAATTACTTACATAATATTGTAATTGAAATATTTATAAATTTTATTTATTTTAATACAAAATCACTAATATTAATTATTTATAAAATCTTAATCAATGAATATGAATCAAGAAGAAAATTCTGATTTGCATTGCAAAATAAATTTGTATTACAACAATCAATTACATGTATTAAAAATTTAAACGGTTTAAAATAAAATAAATCAAATACTTATTAAAAATTCACTTGCCCTCAATTATAAATTGATAAAGGAAATACGGCCCCATTAGCAGATCCACAAGAACACTTGAATGTTTTCTTAATTTCTTAAATAATAAGAATGAGAGTGGTGGGGAGTTGCGTTCGACTTTTATCTCTTATGAGAAACACTTTATAAAAATATTTTTTACAAAGTGAAAATAAAAAAAAAAAATTAACATAATTTATGTTATTTTTCATTGTCATGGGAAGTAAGAGGGGAAGAGGAAGTTCTCTTTTTATTAATATTAATATATTTAAATTAATGAAGTATATAATCTTCACTTATTTGAAATATTTGATATAATTTTTACTTTCCCTTACCTACTTACTTTCTCTTATCTATATATGAAATATATATAGATAAAGTATTGCGATCATGTCGAAATTTTGATGGAAATACACGTTTTCAGGTCTCCGGGGTCCAAATAAGTGGGTCCCGCAAATTGGTCTGTCTCTCTGTGTGTGTATTTATGGACAAAATATCTCAAGAACAAAAAGAACTAGGAAGGTTGAAATTTTATATTTAAGTTAGGTACCCTTCCGGACATTTAAATAAGCTTTTGAACAAAATTGGCCAGTTACTTTACTGAAGTTTTAGTTTTTTTTCGATTTTCTCAAAATTGCCTCTAATGATTTTGATTAAATTTCATAAATCAACTATTTTTTAGATGTTCTTTAAAATGTATATACTCATTTTGCCTTGAAAATTGTTTGAAGCACATTTTACTCCTGTACTTCATAAGAAAAAGGAGAAAAACTGAATATAAATGTTTTCACATTTTGATTAAAATTCATAAATCAACTATTTTTTTAGATGCTTTTTATTAAAAAGTTTATTAATAAAATTTTTCGCGAAAATTGTTTCAAATACACTTTGCTGATGTAAATACTTTTTCGGTTTTTCTCGATTTTCTCAAAATTGGCTCTAATGATTTTGATTAATAAATCAATTATTTTTTAGATGCTCTTTAAAAAGTATATTAGTAAAATTTTTCGTGGAATTTGTTTGAAGTACACTTTACTGATGTAGTATTTCAGATTTTCCAAATTCATTTTCCTGCTTTTCTATACATAGATTCAATGTAGGGGCATGTAAATTTCGATTCAAAAGGGGGTGCCCTTTGGAACTTATTTAAAAATTTTTTCCCAATTCTTATGAAATTTTGTATTTATTTAGGATTCCCTATTGTGTATAAAATATTCAAATATTTTATTATCACTTTCTATTTTCATTTATTTTTGCTTACCGGCACTTAGGCAACCCAAATGACTAATTCACTAATGGCTTAATTGTTATAGAGAAAAAATAAGTTGTTATTTGGGTTGCCTATCTTTCAGCAAGCTATGATTTTAAAGGGAAACATTTTTCGACAAGTTTTACGCCTTAGCTTTGATTTTTCATAAACCTGGAAAAATTCTTGATTTTTAGAATTTTTTTGAGCCCCACCTTATGGTGATTTGGTATTTTTTTTTTCAATTCTCCAAATGTTTGAAAAATTTCATTTCGTAATTCCAACGAGAAGTTGGTCATATAGAGCGTGACAGACAGACGAACATTCGTGAATTGACATCTTTCTTATTGAAAATTTTATCTTTAAAACAAAATAAATTCAATTTTAAATAGACTTTCAGTAGATAGGACAAGGGCGTCCGCAGGATTTTTTGCAGGGGGGCAAGGATTTTTTGCAGGGGGGCAAGTCACTTCCAGATAAGTTAAAAAAAACGTATTTTGATATTAATAATGTTATACATCTCTTAGTATTTAAAGCTTTCTCACCGCGGCAAGGTGGATGTATACTGTGAAAGGTTTTTTTGTATTTTTTTTTTGTTTTATACATTTTTTGTATCATTTTAATTTTCCAGGGGGGGGCAGTGCCTGGTTGCCCCCCCCCCCTGCGGACGCTCATGGATAGGAATATTTATTTTATTTATTTATTTTATGTTATGCTTTAATTAAAATATTTCTAACTTGTATTATTACTAATTACTACATATTTATATATACATTATATCAAGAAAGGATGTGATTACTAATAATAGATCTTATATATAACAAAAAATTTTAATGAAATGAGAAAATAACATTTTTTCATCTTCATTCATTTATCAAATTCTTACGACACAGTTGTGAGCCTTTTACGGCTTACACACAGTTTGCTGCCACTATACCTGTTGGAAACAATTAATCTAGACAATAAGTATCTATAAAATTTTCAATTATCGTATATTTTTAAATTTAAACATAGAACTCGCTTTTTTAAATATTTTATTTTTATTATATAATTTTGATGGAAATAATTCGAACTGTAGGTCAACTTTGTCGAACCTAATTAATCAAAGAATTTTTTTAATTAAATCAAAATATTCTTTTTCTCCAAAATTTCATCAATGTATTGAAATCTTATATTTATTATTTTCATGGGCATAACTAGGAGAGTCCTGGGGGGGGGGGGGCTCGGCCCCCCAGTAGGCTCGTGCCTCCCCCCCCCCCCAGAAAGCTCCCCGACCCAAGAAAAAATGAGTCAATATGGGGCCTTCCAGGCCCTCCGGAGGATGGCTGGTCCCATGCCTCCCCCCAGCTAAATTTACGCTAAATTTAGCTAGTTACGCCCATGATTATTTTATTAAAATTTGCTTTGTTTTAAATGGGCCTCAACGATAAATTTTTTTAAACAAATTTGCAACAAATTTAACTACAAAGTTTTGTTTATCATTTTACTTGAGAAAAGTTCTAATTTTAGAATATTTAATAAAAATTATAAGGTATATAGAAAAAAAATTATTGCAATTGTCGAATATTTACCAAATTATTTTGGCATTTAGATATATTTTATATCTATAAAATTTTAAAACAATTGGACAAAAAAATCTACATTGACTCAGGGAAAGTATTAGTTAAAATTGTTATATTTAATACATCAGAAACCTTATGTCAGTGATTCTCAACCACTTTGAGGCGGGACTTACCGACAAATTCCCTAAACGTGCCTCCAAATTATAGAAATGTATTATTATATTAACTTGTAATTAATCCCTTTATAAACGTGCTGTTGTTTTTGTAGTACATAATATTTTATTTTACATTCAAAAACTTAACTCTTAAACTATTTTACACAGTTTTTTATAGGAAAGTAAATAACTTTTAAACCTATCTTTTTCTTTGAGTGCCGCCAAATTTTGAAATCGTTAAAAGTGTGCCGCGACAAAAAAAATATTGAGAAACACTGCTTTATGTATTTATTTATATTCAAATTTCGAATTATTTTTATTATAAAAAAATATTTTGTTTTCGTTCGTTATTTTTGCAAAATTAAGAAAAAATTAAACAAATAACCATTGGTTCTAGTTGAAACATGTTTTAATAAAGTTAAAACACAAGATTATATGTTTCAATGTATTATTTATTAGTATAAAAACTTTATACTTATTTTGACACTCAATGTCTATTCTACAAATTATTACTTAATACAATATTTGTAGTAAGTACAAGTCGAAAACGTATAAAATGTTTATACTAATAAATAATACAGTGAAACCTATAACCTTGTGTTTTAACTTATTTAGAAAAAAATAAAAATTCTTCGTAAGAAAATATCCAGTAAAATTTTATTCTATTTCCTAATTGCCTGCTATTGTTGATTTTATTCTATAGACCTATTTTTGACTATATATATATATATATGGGTGATTCTTTTACAAACCGAACACTTTCTGACCGACATGTTTTTGATTTGGATGAAATTTTTTTACGGGTTCTATAACGAAAAAAAGATAGCCATCCGCGAGGATTTTCTTTTTCTTTAATATTTTGTGAAATAGAGAGGGTCGAAAATGTGAAAATTTGATGATTTTCGGCTTAGACGCTCACTTTTAAAAATTCATAACTCTGGTTCTATTTGAGCTAGGAAAAAACTTTTTTACCATTTTAAAGCTAAAAGAGTGAACTTTAAGAAAAAAATTGTTCCACCAAAATTTATTAAAGATTTCACATTGTTATCAACAATTGAAATCTTTAAATCGATTTTAACAATGGGGCCCCAACTGTATTGCATTTTTATTATAACCATCGCATTCTACGTCGAATTTTATACCGATAACGGTTTTTTAATCGATGGAGAATCAATTAGTACTATTGAAAAAAAATCCCGCCAAGTGATCTCATGCGGTAAAATGACGTCATATCAAAAATAAGAAAAAAAAGTCCAGGGGTATTGAACCACTCTTTCTAAAACTATATTTAGATTTAATGTAGCTTTTATGGTCAAGTAGCTATCCGTTGCACAACTAGGGCTATTTTTCGATATTTTTTGCCTAAAAAATTATGTTTTTCGAAAAAAAACCAATTTTGGAGTTAATTACTCGGGATTTTTTATTTATTCTATTAGAGGTTTTCTTTCTGCACCAAATGACTTCCCATTTAGTCTGATCTGATTAGCCGTTCGGAATCTACAGGGGTTTAAACTTTCAAATTAGAATTTACCGCAGCGCGGTAAAATAAAATGATAGGAAAAAAATAAATGGTGAAATCTTTAGCTGAAAACTCATTCTTTCTAACCGTATATTCCCCATAATTATATTTCTTAAGACAGAGGAGTTATGCAAGCCGATAAACTTTTTCGTTCATGCTCTAGGGCAACAAAAAAATCTTTGCACGAAAAAGTTTATCAGCTTGAATAACTCTTCTGTCTTAAGAGGTATAATTATGGGAAATATACGGTTAGAAAGAATGAGTTTTCAGCTAAAGATTTCACTATTTATTTTTTTCCTACCATTTTATTTTACCGTGCTGCGGTAAATTCTAATTTGAAAGTTTAAACCCCTGTAGATTTCGAACGGCTAATCAGATCAGACTAAATGTGATGTCATTTGGTGCAGAAAGAAAACCTCTAATAGAATAAGTAAAAAAATCCCGAGTAATTAACTCCAAAATTGGTTTTTTCTCGAAAAACATCATTTTTTAGGCAAAAAAATATCGAAAAATAGCCCTAGTTGTGCAACGGATAGCTACTTGACCATAAAAGCTACATTAAATCTAAATATAGTTTTAGAAAGAGTGGTTCAATACCCCCTGACTTTTTTTCTTATTTTTGATATGACGTCATTTTACCGCATGAGATCACTTGGCGGGATTTTTTCAATAGTACTAATTGATTCTCCATCGATTAAAAAACCGTTATCGGTATAAAATTCGACGTAGAATGCGATGGTTATAATAAAAATGCAATACAGTTGGGGCCCCATTGTTAAAATCGATTTAAAGATTTCAATTGTTGATAACAATGTGAAATCTTTAATAAATTTTGGTGGAACAATTTTTTTCTTAAAGTTCACTCTTTTAGCTTTAAAATGGTAAAAAAGTTTTTTCCTAGCTCAAATAGAACCAGAGTTATGAATTTTTAAAAGTGAGCGTCTAAGCCGAAAATCATCAAATTTTCACATTTTCGACCCTCTCTATTTCACAAAATATTAAAGAAAAAAGAAAATCCTCGCGGATGGCTATCTTTTTTCGTTATAGAACCCGTAAAAAAATTTCATCCAAATCAAAAACATGTCGGTCAGAAAGTGTTCGGTTTGTAAAAGAATCACCCATATATAAATTGATAACTTGGAATATAAATAAATAATTTACAAATAAAAATTTATTACCTGTTACATTGAAGATTAATTCGAACTTTTTTTTCTTCTATGTCTCATTAAATTATTCTGCATGATAAATTTTTTCTTTAAATCCCGGCGTAAATACTTAATTTGTCTTCTTAATCTTTAAAAAAATAACCTATATAGAATGAAAAAAAAAAAATTTTAAACAAGGTTTGAGTCGCTTGTTGCACCTCATTTATCTTATTAACTAATTTATGGACGAGTTTCCTCATCAGTTGATCACAAATATTTCTAAACAATTTCAGCAATATACTCAAAAAAAAGAAGATCAGCCTAATTGTAACCTAGTTTAAACAAATACAAAAAAAAGAAGACATTTTGCTTGGATAATTAATTATTTGTCGACTTCATCTGGCAGTTATGTTCGATTTCTTTTTTATCCATCAACCTATTTATTAAAAATCTTGTTTAAGGCCAAGTTGATTAAATCTAATATAATTTATATATCTTTTTGTAATGTGTCGATAATTTTCAAATTATTTATTTATTTTTTTTTCGAGTCATTTAAATGTGATAAATAAAATTTAATGAACCTTTATAATTAAAAATAGGAATTTATTTACTGATTTAAGTATTCAGGCGGAATTTTCTCTGAGAATTTTTGTTAAATTTTTTATTCACTCAGTGAAATTTCTTACAAGTTCAATGTAGTATTTTCCTAAGTCTCTCATTATTTTTTGGGGGAAAAGGGAGGTAGATTTTTATTTAGAAAAAGATTTTTATAAAGTATTAAAAAAAAAAATAAAAAAAAGCAGCCATAAAAATTCATAAAATTTCAGAAAATTCACAGAGAAGAGGGATTTTTTTTTTAAATTAAAATATACAAATAAAAACACTTGGTTATTTGTTTCAAATTATTTATTGATCAACCCATTGCTTAATATGTGTGGTGTCCTCCTCAAAAGTAATTTCTCAACTGAATTTGCTACAAATAATAAATTTGTATTTTAAAATACAAAATTGTTTGTATATTTTAAAATACAAAATGTTCCAACGGTCGAAAATTTATTATTTAATATATTTTTTTTTTTTGTCAAATTTTCCCACCGTGGATTCACATCTATAACGGCCGAAACTTTATTATTTAGTATCTTTTTTTTTTTTGTCACATTTTGTACGAATTGACCTGAAATATTGTCATGCAAATAATTACCAAATCAATTTACATTATAAATATTTAAAATTTTCTTATTTTTACAAAAAAAAGTAAAAATTTTGGAATTTTTAAAGGGAGTGGTTATTGCTTGGACTACACTGAATTTGCTAGCAATAATAAATTTGTATATTTTAACGGTCGAAAATTTATTTTTTTTGTCAAATTTTCCCACTGTGGATTCATATCTATTGATACAATACACTAAAAATGGAAAAAATTTTAATTCTATATGTTAGAAAGTCAGTAAAATATGAAGCACTAAATTATAAAATATTTGTTTCATTCCTATCAACGTTTCACTCGATTTCTCCGACCATTTTCAGGACTTTCAAATTACAAAATAATAATTCACAAAAATATAAACATATTTTTAATTTATAATAGGTTTGTTCGTTTCACTTGCCATGGTAAAAATTCCACACTTTCTTGGTCAAAAGGTGTAAGTTTTGCATGCACCTAGCGAACAAAAAATGAAACGAAGGGGCAAAATGTGTAAATTTTACTCCAATGGTAAGCGAAACGAACAGACCTAATATAACTCAAAAAAAAAAAAAAAACAATAATATTATTCTCTTTTTTTTCGATATTTTAGGCCTTTTTTGTGAGAACAAATTACAACAAGCACAATATGGAAAATTTCAAAAATAGTATTATATTATATGTTATTGTTTTGTAATTTTAATGTCTTGAAGAAGACCGAAACGTTGACAAAATTGGAGATAAACTATTTTATAATTAATTATTTCTTTGATTAGCAGATTTCTATCATTCGTCATTATCCCCCATTATCTCCTCTGTCTGGAAATTTTATATTTTATACAAAATTTTATCGTACCCACTAAAAATACAGATTAGAAAAAAATTATAGATTCTGAACTACTTTTTCAGAATAATTTATCTTTAAAAATTATTTGTTAATGATCATTTAAAAATATAACTAAAATTTATAGCTTAATTAATTAATTAAAATAAGTGAGGTTATTTATTATTTTTATTTTCAGACCTTTTTTTTTTCATTACTGTATACGGTTATAAGTGACCGAAATTTTGTAATTAATAATATAATATAATTTTTATATATCCCCGCTAGTAGAATTTTTAATTTCAAATTAAATAAAATGTATGTTAATAGTTAAATTTTTCTATGGACATTGATAGTGCTTTAGGCTGCGCCACTAACCTCACTAAATGCTGAGCTCTTCCCACTTGGGTTTTCAATAAGTGAATGGTCAGCATTATTATTATTATTATTATTACTTTTTTTTTTTGATACAACTTAATAAACATTTGAATAACTAAGAAGCAGAACACGATTCGTCTAATCCTTAAAAAATCTTGTTAACATTTATAAAATCCATGTTTTCTTTTTTTGAACAAAATTTTGTGTAAATATTTAAGCTTTTTAAAAATTTGTAAAAAAAAGAGAGATAGATCAAATTTTTCTATTCTTTTATAAATATATTTTTTTCTTTTTTTGTAAAAATAATTTGATAAAAATTTATATATTATATAATTTTACGGTTTCTGTGGATTTATATTTTTTTAGTATTTTTTTTTTTTTTTTAATACAGTATTTTTAGAAACAGCTAGATAGTATATTTGAAGGAAATTCAGGAGGTTTACTTGAATTTTTTTGTTGCAGTTGTTGGTGCAAGTGGAAAAACAATTTTGTAGAATTTTATTGTGGGAGATTTTTTATTGGAAATTGCAAATTACACAGTTTCAGTCATTGATCTGACCATCATCAGGCCTTAACTCAAATGCAAATTATACATTTTCGGTCATTAATCTGATCATCATCAGGCTTCAACTAAATTGCAAATTATAACAGTTTCCGTCATTAACCTGGCCATCATCACGCCTTAATAAATGACCGAACTGTCAATCGTCATTCCAATGAAGTCCTACAATAATTTTCTACAAAATTGTTTTTCTACATTCAACAAAAAATTCGAGTAAACCTTAATTTCCTTCAAATAAATATAATATACGTATACGTATTATTATTATTATCCTACATCAAAATTCATATATATATAAAAATCTGCTTAACAAGATTAAAAATAAAATTCAAATTTATTACTATGACTTTTGCCAGTATTTGAGAGAGTTTTTCTCAGTGGGAGTGTTTTTGTAGGGGAAGGGAAAAAACGGAATAGGAGCAGAACAAACCTTTCAATCTCTATGTGATAATAAATAATTAAATTGAATAATAAAATATAATAAAAATGAAAAAAAAAAAAAAAAAATTGTATTCTAATAACATTTCAACATTTAAATTTCTCGCTTTGATTTAATTAATAATATATGAATATATTACAAAATAGAGGGGTCATTTTAAAAGAAGGAGAAGGTTCGAGTCCAGGGGGCAGCATCTTGCCCAATCAAAAACACAAACTTATCCTGCTATCTTAAACGATATATTGGCTGGCCAATTATCAGTCTATTTGAGCATTGATTGAAAAAATTCCCATCTTTTTCAATCAATTTCTTTGAATTTTATATGAATATATTATTGTACAAAATGTAGGACTCGTTTATAAAAAAGTTGAAGGATGATATTATTTATTTATTTATTTAAAAAGAATGTTGGCATTAGACCACAAGCCATTTTTTGCCACCGATACAACAACTATGATGCTAAAATAATAAAATTCCCTCTTTTTCAAACAAAAATAGTTAATAAAATTCTTTTTGACATTTTTTTTTGAGATCATTCTCCCTTTTGCATAATTTTATTTCAAATTTTGTTTTTCTTTATCAATAATATTCAGCAATCTCTCGTATAGTTTTCTAATAAAATTTTTTTACAAAGATTTAATTTTGGTATTAGGCTTTCAGTTGTTTATCAATAATAAAAGATTTGTTTCGGTATAAGGTGGTGGTTTATTTGAAAAAATTCCAACGATCACAAAGAATGTAAAATCTTATAAAAATGACAGAATGAATGACCGAAACGTTATAATTTTCACATATAAACCACAGTTAAACCGAAACAAGTAGTTTATTAATTTCAAATTTAAAAAAAACTTTCGGTGGAACCAATTAACCGGACTATTCGAGATAGGTCTATATATATTTTCAAAATACAGTCGAACTTCTGAAAATCGAACTTCGAGTCATTCGAGTTATAGACTTTTCGACTTATGAAGGGTTTCGACTTAGAGCGAATTTTCTAAGAAAATATTCAACTTTAAGAGGTTAAAATTTATTCTGATTAATTTTGAAATGTGAAATAAATAAAAATTCAAGTTCTAGAGTTAATAAATATATTTATTCGTTAACTTCAACCATAAATCCCTTTATCATTTCATAGAACGTAATCCTATTTATTAGTTGGGTTCGAGATACAGAAGTCCAATTCATTTTATCGAGTTATAGAGGTAAAATATGTTTTTATTATTTCGGCATATAGAGGTTTAAGATTTCGAGAAATGGAGGTTTTATGGACTTGAAGGGAAGGGAACTAAATATTTCTTACAGTTTTGGAGGTTTTCGACTTATCGAAGTTCGACTTACAGAGGTTCTATAAAAGTTCGTAATAATTTATATAATACAATAATATTACTTATACTTTAAGAGTAAAAAATTATAATTAATAAATATAACGTGAATATGTTATAACTAAATTTATTGTGAACAGAAAGCACAGTAAGATTTGTTTTTGCTACTGGTTTTAGTACAGTACAAGGAAATTATTTTGTAAATATTATTTTAAATCTTAATGTCAAAATTAAATTTTATTTAAATCATGATTTATTTTTAATAATAAATCTTTATTATCGGTCCAGAAATTTTTATGATCGGCCATTTAAAATTAGATAATTGATTGTTATTGCATATTATCCCCCCCCCCCTGTGCAGCAATAACACTTGTTGCAGCGGTCATACGACTTTTCAAAGAAGTCCTCATTCGGGATAGCCTCAAGGAAGTCGTTGTACGCTTTTGAAATTCCCTCTATATCATCGAAACGAGTCGCTTTCAATTTTATTTTAGTTTCTGGAACCAGTTTATCTTCACACAGGGTGACAAATGAGAGAAGCTCTCGGCCTTGTGCAATGTCCAGAGAAAGAAAAAAAATTTTTGGAACATCGTGACTCTTCTGTAAATAAAAAAAATAAATAAATAAAAATCACCGAGACCTAAATGGCAAATATTTAGGCCGCGTCGTATAATTATTACAAAATGCATCTTGCTGTGCAGGTTGTTCGCCTCCTCAGTCCAAAGGCCTACATTAAAACCAGGATTGAGGAGTTGGGAGTCCAGTTCAGAGTATGCAACACTTTTGGGTGGAGTTGGGGAAAAAAAAAACTTGTGATTCTAAGTAAATACTTTGTATCAACTGAATATCAATAAAGATGTATGCTTAATAAATATGATAAAATAGTTGCTCATTATATTTAAAAATTTCCACCCTCCTCTATTTGCTTGAACATTTATTTCTCATATTTCATTCACATAGATAAACAATTTCAAGATTATTTTATCCTAATCGGGGACCCCCTTTACGAATTCATACAAATCCCTATAGAATACATTACTACGAAGAATGAGGATTTAAAAGAGTAGAGAGAGACGAAATGTTTCAAGTGAGAGAGAGCATATGTTTTCTTTGAAACAATTAAAGACACAAATAAATTTAAAAAATGGGAATTTAAATAATAATTGATTTTTAATCTAATAAAAAGAAAAAGATTTAAATTCCGTTCCATGGGACCATTTCTATCTTTCCTATGAAGAACAAGAGTAAGTGGTCTTCAGAAGATTTCAACGGCAAAATGAGAATATACATTTTAAGAGCATCTAAAAAATAATTGATTTTTTGAATTTAAAAAAAATCCTTGGAGGGAATTTTGAGAAAATCAAAAAACTGAAAAGACATCAGTAAAGTACTAGTACTTTTTCCGATTTTGTTCAAACTTATTTTGACGTGGGAAGGACCTAAGTTAAATATAAAATTTCAATCCGGTAGCTCAATTCCTTCATGCTAAAATCTGTCCACACATACAGACACACCACACACACACACACACACATACATACATACACACACACACAGACAAATTTCGCCCACTTTTTGGACTCAGGGGACCTCAAACATGTATATCCATCAAAATCTCGACATCGAATTTTTGACATGACCCCCATCCTCTCCCCCCTATATTTCTTATATAGGGGCAAAGAAAATAAAAAAATAGATAAAATTTTTGTAAATATTTTTGATATCTACAAGAATTCAATTTCAGCTTTTTAAAATAATACTTTTTGCACTAGGTCTCAAAATCTTCATTTTAATTTCTTTTAGTACTTTATTATATTTCTCCCGTAGTGTGCAAGTAAGGCGTTAAATCTAAACAATCAACTGAAGGCTCTAGTTGAAACATTTTGTATAGCTATATGAAAATTAAAAAATTAAAAATTTATTTATTTAGTTAAAAAAAAAAAATATATTAAGATTTATTAAAAATTAACTTTTTTAAAACACTTACTATAATCTTTAAAAAATCTTATTAACATTTATAAAATCTATCTTAACAAAATTTTGAGTAAATATTTAACCAAAAAAATCTGGTGTGACTGGTCGCACAGCACACAACTTTCTCCTTCCTTGGAATAATTGAAAGTTGTGTTTTGTGTTTGTCACACCAGATTTTTGTCTAGGCATATATTTATTTAGTTTCCGACAGTACATTAGAATTAAAAATATACAATTTATAAACAAAGGAAAATATTTATATTTTGTTACCATGGCAACTATCTTTCCTATATTGTACAAGAGTAAATTGTGCTTCAAATATTTTTGACTGTAATTTGAAATTTTATATTTAAGTTAGGTACCACTCAAAAGCTTTTGAACAAAATCGGCCAAAAAGTAATAGTACTTTACCGATGTACTTTTTCAGTTTTTTTCTATTTTCTCAAAATTCGCTCCTACGATTTTGATTAAAATTCATAAATCAACAATTTTTTACATGCTCTTTAAATTATATATTCTTATTTTGCCCTTGCAATCTTTTGAAGCACACTTTACTCTTGTACTGCATAGGAAAAAGTTAAGATTTTTTCAGTTTTTTCGATTTTCTCAAAATTAACTCCAACGATTTTGATTAAAATTCATAAATCAACTATTTTTTATATTCCTTTTAAAAAGTATATCAGTAAAACTTCGTGAAAATTGTTTGAAGTACACTTTACTGATGTATTTCAGATTTTTACTTATTTCAAGTTTGGAACTAAGGTCCTATGTAAACTATATATATCTCGACACAAAAATCTTGTGCGACTAGTCACACCAGATTTTAATTATTTATTTAATAGTATACAATATTATTCATTTTATATTTTTTTTAGGCTAAATAAATAATCATAAATCTCTGCACATTTAAATTTAAAACGCCATCAATCCTGTTTTAGTATTTTTGCTTTCTCTGTTCTATATAAAGGAATTTCATCAAATTCTTTAATTCATTAGAGATAGGTTTCCCAACCAAAATATTAAGGCGTGCTCTTGAAATTTATAAAAAGAATATATCATTTACATTTTTATTATATATTTGGATAAAAAAAACCATAATGGCTCTATTATGCTAATATTATATTTTTTTTTATTTTTATTTAAATGAGAAATTTTCGGGAGCTCCAATTTTTTGTATGAAAAATTTATTTTTAATCATTAAAAATTTCGAAATTTTCAAAAAAAAAAATAAAAAAAATATCTATTTTATTATAATATTATAGTTATCTTTATTGTTTATTTTGAAACTCTTAATTAAATTTGAGATCTTCACTCTTTGGTAAAATTTTATTTAAAAATATTTTTTCAAACTAAGATAAATTTATTATTTATTCATATAGTATTCAATTACATTTTTCTATTATTTAGTAAAAATATAACTATTATTATTTTTTTATAATATGAGAGAGATGGAATAATATATTATACATCCCAAAATAAATTGGACTAAATCTCAATCTTATATCATTATTACTTTCTCTATATATCTATAAATGTATAAGTTAATATATATATATATATATATGAGAGAGAGAGAGAGAAGTATTGGATTCATGTCAAAAATTGGATGTCGAGGTTTTGATGGAAATACACGTTTTGAGGTCCCCTGAATCCAAAAAAAGATTCTTGTTTTTCTGTCTGTGAACAAAATATCTCAAGAACTAAAGAAATAAGAAATAAAAAAATAAGAGGTTGAAATTGGATATTTCAGTTAGGTACCCCCCCCACTTAATACGAGGCTTTTAATAAACAAAATCGGCCAAAGAATACAACTCCTTTACTAATGGACTTTTTCAGTTTTTTTCGATTGTCTCTAACGATTTTGATTGAAAATTTCATAAATCAATTATTTTTTAGATCCAGAGAAGTAGCGGTCATCCAAAAAAAATGCCTCCGATTTTTTTTAATGAGACGTTTCGGGTTAATTTTATTGACCCATCTTCAGTCTTTCAAAATTGTTAATGTCCCAGAGTCGGTCGTATGGTTAATACATGTAAATTTATGTAACATATGTGCTGGAGAGTTGGCCCATCATACTTTTTGAGTTCAATAAAATTAACCCGAAACGTCTCATTAGATTGTTAAAAAAAAAAATTGGAGGCTTTTATTTTTGGCTGCACCTGCTCCTTTTCATGTTTATATTGAATAGAAAAACATCCACTGACTTCATTGATTTTTTAGATCCTCTTTAAAATGCCATTTTCATTAAAATTGTTTAAAGTACACTTTACTCTTTTAGGTACTTAATTAGAAAGAATTTGAAGAAATGGTTGACTTATAAATATGTTTAAATTCTAATCTACTGCCGGAAACTAAATATATGTCGACACAAAAAAATCTGGTGTGACAAACACACACAACTTACAATTACTACACCAGATTATTTTTTATTAAACTCCATCCATATTTATTTAAACTAATTTGTAGCTTCAGCGATATAATTATATAGAATTATTAATTTAAATAAATATGAATGGAGTTTAGACGTCTAAAAAATAAAATAATTTAATTATAAGTGAAACATGATAATTAAGTTCAATTTATTTTGAGAAGTATAATACTCTATACATGCTATTTAATAATAGACCAAACAATTTATTTTGAGACATAAGAAATTTTCTCCTTCCTTTTTTTTTTATTAAATTTTACACTAACTTCCTTTTATTTAATCAAAATAGATCATTTTATTTCTCACGCAATTAGTCATTTTAAAAAGTATTATTGATACTTTTGTGAATTAAAAAAAAAAAAAAAAAAGTTTCCACTATTCGTTACGATGAATCTAAATTAATCTTGAAGAGAAAGTTTCATTTTGATATCTACATTCATGAAATTTTTCTTAAAAGAAAACAAAAAATAAATTTGTATATGTTTAAAAAAAAAAAAAAAAAATTTTAAAACGCCCAATTACTCGTCCACCAACTCATTGATTACCTTTTCTTGTAGGAGTAAATAAATGTTAGCTGAATAAATAGGCGATTTTTCAAACTGTCATACTTAATTCTTCGATTTTCTCAAAATTAACCTATTTTGTTTTTTTTTTCTTATTTTCTAAATCGAATACCTACTCTTTTTAATTTGATTTCTTATCAGGGGAAGATATAAAAAAAAGGTTACAAAATATTCAACATAAATTTCTTAATCATATAATTTAGAAAAAATTTATATATCGACGGGGTTAACCATAAATTACACTTACTTGGTATTGACTCTTTGGTTATCTTAAGAGCATCTCTTGGAATTCTATTTTACTTCACGAATATGAATTTATATACGTACAATATTCAAATAGAAATTCTTTTGCAATATCACAATGGAAAAGTCAGAGGCAGAAATGAATATCTCAAAAAATAAGTATTTCATGTTAATTAAATTTGTTTTAATACCCGTCATACAAATGTTTTGATCGCCATCTTCATAGCTACTAAATTAAGAAACAAAATATTTATTTATTGGCAATAAATATTAACAATAACAAATTATTAGAAACCCTGCTGGTAAGAAATAAAATGAAGCTATGTAATAAAAGAGCATGGGGAGTTACGAACAATGAGAGAATGAGTTAGAAAAATTCACTATTAAATAAAATTTTAATAGTGTAATATGAAAAAATTAAAAAATTAAATACACTCGGTTATAAGTTTCAGTTTTATTAACAATTAACATTTTTTAATACTTAATAAATATTTCAACACTTCATCAGAATTTCAGGTCTATTCTCTAAAAACAGACGTTAAAATTTAACATCATAAATTGAGTGTAAAATGTAAAGTAATAACACCAGCTTTAAAAAATGCTATTCTCTAAACCAAGTTTTAACAGCGGCTTTAACATGTTGCTTTTTTTCTCAAAACTGTCAAAATCATAACCATACTTGTTAGGTTAAAGACGCCATTTTTATGCATTAAATACGGCGTTAAAATATTAAAGGCACCACCTAGATATGACATTAATTTTTAACACTATTGACTCAATGTTAACGCCTTGGCGTTAAAGCTTTTGCTTATAGAATAGCAATTTGAGGCAAGGAGGTGTTAAAATGAATTAACACTATTTCAGATGTTAAAAGTTAACGTTTTTGCTTAAAGAATAGACATGATTGAGTGTTAAAAATACTAATTTTTAATAATATAGGGTTTTATTTTATTCAAAAGCTTCTTGTTACATGCCAGAGGGGTACTTAACTTATATATCAAATTTCAACCCCTTATTTCTTTTTCTTTTTGCTTTAAATTAACAACAGACACACCCACACACGTTTTTGAACTCACTAGTCCTCAAAATGTGTATTTCCATCAAAATCTTGACAAGGAATTTTTGAAATGAATGCAATACTTTCTCTATGATAACATAAGTAGGTAAGAAAAAGTAAAAAATAAAAGGTTTGGGTCAAATATATGGACCATGCATAAAGAAACCATTATGCATAAAGGAACCAAGCGACATTAACCTAAATCTCAGACAAAGGGCATTTCATTTGCAAAATTGTAAACAAAAAAAAAAACAAAAAAAAAACCAATGGCAATGACTTTTTTTCTTGTTTTATACAAAAAAAGTGCACAGAGTAATAATGTTGTTATTTAAATAAAGAGGTAGATAGATCTTCTTTTTCCCTACAAGATGGCCGTCTTAACTCAATTTCGATTATCTTGACGCTTGGTTCCTTTATGCCTATCAACTTCCAATAAAAATTGTTTTTTTTTTTCAGGCGCATAATTTTATTTCCATTCCTAGTCATAGCATACAGGTGGAGATAATAAATAAATAAAAATAAAATTCAATAAAATATATACATTTCGTACAGAAAACAAATTACTTTTTACTATAAAATAGAATTTATCTTTCTAAGATGGTTCAAAAACCCTTCGGCCCGCTTTGAGATCTTTCTCCTTTTTACTTTCTCTTACCTCTATCTGTAATATAAAGAGAGAAAGAATTGCGATCATGTCAAAAATTCGATGTCGAGAATTTTGTTTCATAAAAATAGGTCAAATTTTGTGTGTATATACTGTATATATATATATCTTAGATCAAATTGGCATTACTAATGATATAAAAACAAATACCCAAGCATAGAATTGTTCCACCCATCATTTAACCTAATTGAACCCTGCCTTCTAAAATCTTCCAAAATGCCCACTTATAAAGAAAACTTTCTTTTCCGGGTCTCTAATTAACATTTTTTTTTTAAACCACTTCCCCTTTTTTTCCGATAATATAAAATTTAATTTAATTTATTTTTATTAAAATACTAATTTTGAATTTGACAATATTATTAATATAAATTTTTCTCTATTTTTTTACAGACTGACTTCGTAAAAGAAATCCAAGTAAGGAAATACCTTTTTAAGTTTTTTGAGGTGAGCAACCAGCCAACCAGCCAAGTGTGACAAAATATAGTCTGGTGTCTGATCATAAATAAATTTCCTCGAATGTTCATGAGATATTTTACATTAATAACAAAATATATATTAATAAATAAACCATACTTGGCTGCATCGTTTTTTTTTTAATGAAATTTTCAATATGTTTATTAAAAGCTTTTCTGATTTTATTATTATTATTACAGATGTTTTTAATTATAGACGACATTTTGTATTAATTATTTATTAAAAATATAAATATTGTACAACGTTTCGATTATTTATTCTGCAGTCGTTTTCAATTGAATCTACTTCACGTAGGTGTCCCTTAGAAGTTTGTTCACTTAAGACGGAGCAAGTGCACAGTACTTGAAAACGACTACTGAATAAGTAGTCGAAAAGTTGTACAGTACTTATATTTTTAATAAATAATTAATACAAAATGTAGTTTATAACTAAAAACTCCCATAATAATAGAAATTTTTAATCTTAACATTTTTATTTTTTATTAATTTTATCTTAGTTAAAATTAAATATACAAATTAAACACTAGGTTATTTGTTTCAAAGGTTTTATTAATTAAAAACTAACACTTGATACGTACTTCGACAATTACTTATCATCTGAAGTCATTAGAATGTAATCACTTCTGATGATGACAAATATTGTCGAAGTAGGTATCAAGTGTTAATTTTTAACTAATAAAACTTTTGAAACAAATAACTTAGAGTTTAATTTGTATATTTAATTTTAATTTACAAAATGTTTCAACGAGAACCAACTGTCGAAAGTTTAAATCTTATTATCTTGGCTATTTGGAAATATTTCATTTAATATTCTCTTATGAGATAAGGGTGTCCAAAACCCCCCACCTGAAGTTTTTTGTGGAAATCGTTTTTAGTACACTTTACTGATGTACTTTTTCAATTTTTTTGTGATTTTCTCAAAATTCACTGCAACGATTTTGATTAAAATTCATACATCAACTATTTTTTTGACGCTCTTTAAAAAGTATATCAGTGCAATTTTTTGTGAAAATTGTTTGAAGTAGACTTTACTGATGTGGAAGCATTCGTAGCTCAGCGCCATCTGAGTCGCAAGGTCAAGTTTGAAACTAAGGTGCTATGGGAAACTAAATATATAATTCGACACAAAAAAATCTGGGAATAGCAAGTGGACAGAAAAAATGTGATTTTAATGATACAAAAGTTCTTTATTAATGCTAATTTGAATGCGGAATTAATATATAATAA
>JAKCPI010026850.1:0-13594 GCA_023213315.1 Euborellia annulipes | reverse complement strand
TTTTCCTGCCACACAGTGATATCAATGGGAGGGTTTGAACCTCCAAGCCTATGTTAGGGACACACAAGGATATACAACCCCACACCAGGGACACACATTTCTCTTCTGATCGAAAGTGACCTTTCGATCTACTGTGTGTGTCCCTGGTGCGGGTATGTGTATCCCTGTGTGTCCCTCCCAAGGTTCACTAAGCAGGCCTGCTGCGGGTCTCTCGATTATTTTTAAACATTTTTACTCGAGAATATGAAATTTTTTTTTTTTTAATATGTAAAATTTTCTAAAAAATAGAATTTTACATGCAAATCCCCATATGGATTTAACATTGGATCTATGAAAGGAAGAGCCGAAAGATGGATTTGAAAAATCTGAAATACATCATTAAAGTGTACTTCAAACAATTTTCACGAAAAATTTTACTAATATACTTTTTAAAGAGCATCTAAAAAATAGTTGATTTATGAATTTTAATCAAACTCATTAAAGCCAATTTTGAGAAAATCGAAAAAAACTGAAAAAGTTCTTCAGTAAAGTACTAGTACTTTTTGGCCGATTTTGTTCAAAGGCCTATTTTAACTGTCCGGGAAGATACCTAACATAAATATTACACACACACACCAGACCAATTTGCGGGATCTTTTTGAATTCAGGAGATCTCAAAACATATTTCAATAAAAATTTTGACATTAAATTTTTGACATGATCGCAATACTTTTTCACTATATATTACATACACCTGTATATAGGTAAGAGAAAGTAAAAAGTAAAAAATTTTGCGTTATGCTTTTATAATCAGCAAGTATTATTCCACCAAAAAGGCAACTGAAATAATGATATTTTTCGTAAAAGCAAAAGTACTCTCTAAGCATCACTGTTGATGTCTAACTCTCTAATCAAATTTTAAAAGCCTATAAGATGGAGTTCCAAGAAGTTCGTTGGAAAAGAATGAATTACCAAGAAATTTTTCCAAGTGATAAAAAGATTGGGAAACAACTTTCCGATGGACGACTTGTTTATTTCTAATCATATTTGTAAACTCTAAATGGCCTCTGTAGCCGAAAAAAGTTTAGTTAAAATAAAAAAAACCTTGCCCGAAGGGTTTTAAATGTATCGATTAACGAAGGTAGAGGCAGCAGGCAGCCGCCTTTATTTTTTAATATAAGTTATAATATTCCTATTTTTATCAGTAAGAAAGATAATAGCGTTAGACCCGTTAAATTCTAAATGATGCTGTCTATAGGCTTCGGGAGTGTTTTCTTAATTTTGATACGCATAATAGTCTATTAAATAAAAAGATTCGAAGACACGTCTTCCTGAAATTTTTAAACTAAACAATGAAATCCTATTTTATAATATTATTATAATAATATTTCGATCCCATTATGATTCTATGTCTTCCTGTACAAAAAATAATTTCAAATCCTTTTTATATGGAAATCGGAAAAAAAAAAATGGAAACTAAAAAGAATGAAAAATTTTTTTTTTTCTTAGCAAAAAAATAGTTTTGTTTATAAATAGGTCTATTTACATAGGCGTAGCCACGGGGTGGGGAGGTTTTGGGGTTTAACCCCCCCCCCCCCCCCCAAGGGGCCCAAACTGCGATTAGATATTTAAGCTCTCTATAATACAAATATAATAATTTACTAAAAAAAAAAATAAAATAAAAAAACCAAAACGATTTATAAATACCCTAAAATAATCTTAAATTTTTCAAATGTTTAAAAAAATTTTTTGAACCCCCCCCCCCCTCCCATCAAAAATTTCTGGCTACGTCTATGTCTATTTATACCAGTGATAGGACTATTTTATTTAAAAATACTTGTTAGATACATGAATCAGTTCAATTCTTCAGAAGTTCGACAAATGGACAGGTCTTGTGCCAGAAATTAGATGTGACAATCCTGTCATCTCATAATCTTTTTTAAAATAGGATGCTCACTCCAATCGATAAACCAGTTAATTATCAAACCAAGATTCTAAGGTAATTTCTGCTCTACTACTCTAACATTCAGAGAGCAGTTAATTCGAATGGGACACTTGAAAATGTTTTAAATAAAAATCGCCGATATAAAAATAAATAATAATGATCACAAAAAAAAGGGATTAAAAATTAATTTAAATGACGGTAAACCTTTTGGTTGATATTCTCCCTACTTTAATTTTAATTATTGCAGAGTGTGAGGAGGGAACATGATTTTGTCAAGTCCTCGCTACCTAAATTAGCTTATTCTATTTATATATAAAAACAATGCCTGATAATTTGAAATTTTTACTGACATGCTGACATTTTAAGTTAAAACATGAAGGCTAATCAAAACTAATTAGACAAGGACAATTTTTACTTTCTCTTACTTATACATATGTTAATATATACCGTACATATATAGAGAAAAAATATTGGATTCATGTCAAAATTTCAGGATTTTGATGAAAAAACATGTTTTGAGATTCCCTGAAACTAAAAAAGTGGTCCCCGGAACATCGTCTGTCTGTGAACAAGAACGAAAAGAGCTAGAAGGTTGAAATTTTATATTTAAGTTAGAGGCCCCTATGAGACGTAACACGAAGTTTTGAACAAAGTCGGCCAAAGAATACTAGTAGGGAGACCGGGGCAGGTTGGCCCACGGGGCAGGTCGGCCCAGTCGCGATATTTCGCAGAATAATTGGACGATTGTGATACGGATCAGAATGAAGGTTAATAGCACTGCCACACACCTTCCGCCAAAACAACTATAGCGATCGGAGTAAATTCGCATGAGCTAGGATCATTTATTAGTTTTTTGCACCTTGGAGTGAATTTTTGTTAGTTGAATAAAATTGTTTTATCTACTTTTTGATTACTTCGAAGATCAAAAGTGAGCACTATGTTTAAAGGTTAGAGTATAAGGATTATTTCTCCATGGCATATTAATTAAAAAACATCAACGGGATTTGTGCGGGATAAAAATTGTTTCAATAATGACGATGGGGCAGGTTGGCCCAAAAATGACGGGGCAGGTTGGCCCACTCGATTTTTTGCCATTGTATGTATGAAATCGTTAAATCCTGTTTTATCTTTTCAATTTTAGTGGCAATGAATGATGTAAAAGTAACAAAATAAAAATTATTATAAATATCGATGTTATACTGGCCGTCATTGAGAGTTTATTGGAGGAAATTTTGCATCATAAATGAGCACATCTGTTTGTTTTTGGGAAATTGATATCAGATATATGAATATGTTCTTATTGTTTTCTAAAACGTTCTAGTTCTTTGAATATCTGTGGTTCGGGAAGATATGAAGTGTTTCCGCTTTTTTTTTTTTTTTTAAACATTCACACTTTTTTCCCATTCACACAGTCTTTTCGGTAACTCCGGCCATATAAGACTTTTACGATAACCGTTGTATTAATAATTATATATTTCGGGGGTCTAGGCATTCTTATTTAAGCCATTTGGTATCCAAATGGTTAGCACGATAACCTCTACACGAAGCCCCGAGGGCTAAGAGATTTTTCAAAAGAGCACAAATTGAGCGTTGGGAGAGAAATGTTGGGACGCTTGTTGGGATACTCTTTTTGCCAACTTGCCAAGCCCAAGTAAGGTGTCTGCAATGCTCTTCATAGCATTCTGACTCTCATCTCCAACCTCTGGACCACGGTTATAACAGTGATTCGTAAATACAAAAGAAAAACTGAAAAAGGAAAAGCCTCTTGAAATCACGATATACTTTTTTTGATTTAGTACTCACTTATTACTGAAACTGTTGCAATAACCAATTATAATTTAAAATAAATTGTGTGTTAAAATTAGGTTGTTTTAAATTATTTTCTTGCATTTTTATTCATATAAAAATAACAAATGCCTTCCGGGCCAACCTGCCCCGAGGTCCCGGCCAACCTGCCCCGACCACGGGGCAGGTTGGCCCACTCGAAATATTTTAGAAATAATTATTTTTTTTAATTTTAACATCAATTTAGGAGACTTTTACGATGACCATTTGGTAGTTTAAGGTTGCACCTACATTTTAAAATGAAAACATAAACGAAAATGATTAAATAAAAAATTTTATAAAAGAAATAAAAATTAGTGGGCCAACCTGCCCCGGTCTCCCTATTTTACTGATGTACTTTTTTTAGTTTTTTTTTCGATTTTCTAAAAATTCACTGCAACGATTTTGATTAAAATTCCAAAATCAATTATTTTTCAGATGCTCTTTCAAAAGTATATTCTCATTTTGTTTATATCTTGTTCGAAAATTAAATATATGCCGACATAAAAAATCTGGTGGGACAAGCGCAGAACACAACTTTCGATTACCAAAGGTAAGAGAAAGTTGTGTGCTGTGCGGCCATCACATCGGTTTTTTTAAATCTTCCAATTCCATCAAGAAAAAAATTTGAGTTGGAATTATTCAAATTTTATTTTGAAAAAATCAACATTATGTTGAATGAGCAAAGTAAAAAAAAAAAATAAGCATTTGAATTATTTATATAGGTGAGAGAAAGTAAATTTCACGGACGGAATGAAATATAGATAAAAATTCTTTAAAATTTTTCCCACCCAAGATTTATTTTTTTTTATTTTTATAACATTTTTTTTTATTATTGGGATTTTATCATTCGTTGGATACGATATGAGGGAGAGAGAAGCTCAAAAAGGTTTTGCACATTTGCTATTCATTGTCCATTATCTGTTCGTCTTTCGTTGTCTTCTCTCTTTTTTCCCATTTGCATCTGTCTAGCTCAGCCTCCACGTCCCTCAAATGTGAAATATGATATTCATAAAATTCCCTTTTATTAACTTGTTTAATCTCTAATCACATATATCACACACATTTTATATATCGTATATGAACTAATAAATTTAATATGACGTCTTTATTTATAATTGTACTTTTATGCATTTTCTCTTAAAAGAGAGAGATAATGTAAAAAGAAAAATAGACCTGGCAATGTTTTATCTGTTTAATGATGTACATTCATTAAACTAGAATTATTTTTCAAGATCGAAATAAAGTCATATAGCTATTCTGATTTCCCATATCGATTTTAATTCCGATGTTCCAAAGTCAAATTTATTTAGAGAAAAGGCTAGGTTTCAAAAATTCTCGATTAATAACAAAAAAAAAAAAAAATCGTTACTGTTTATTTTCATTAGGGTGCGGTCAGACCGCAACCGATTACTATCGATACTGTTGGAAATCGATGCTTTTTATCCTATTGAATTTAATATACGATAGTCCTATAAAACAAGACCGAAAATCTGACAAGAGTATGAGGGTTGCTGCCCGCCGGAAACCATAGATACATTTAATTTTCCAATATATTAATATATACTTAAATTATTTATAGACTAAAGGGCAGCTGTTATAAATAAATAAATTAAAAGTAAAAAGAGTGTATCATTCAGAGAAATATTCTAATGACAAGTTGATTTAAATAAGGCAATTATGTTACTATAATATAATAAAAATAATTTTCTTCACTTAATAGGTGATGATTTAGTTTATATTAGGAGTAAATTAAACGTATATTAATAAATATAAATTCAAATTGTACTTACAAAATGAAGCAGAGAAGTGTATGGGAAAGACTGATGGAATCAGGCCGCCTGGATGACATTTAATCCAATAAGTCAAACCTGCAAAGAGAGAGAAAAAATTAATTAGATACAAAGATTAATCTTAATCGAACCAATTGATAATTTTAGTGCATAAGTATTTACCCCCCCCCCTCCCCCGTTAAAGATAGTGACAATGACAATAGTGATGACGAGGCAGTGAATGAATTCGATATCAAATGTTATAAATAAATATCCCTGGATCATTTGTGTAGTAGGGTATTGTATGGTATATGCAGGGATGTGCAGGATCGTGATCATTTTGTATTTAAATTCCCAAATCCGGTCCGATCCAGGATTTTGGATTTGAATTGAAATCCACGGGACATGAAGGATTTATGATTTGGATAGAAATTCAAATTCTCTCTAAGAATCTAGGATCGGAACTAAATCCTTTTCCAAACAGATTTATTTACTGGATTTAAAATGCTTAAAAAAAATATTATTTAATTAACTATAATATAAAATAAAAACTGAATTAAATCCAGTTCGAATTTAAAGTGGAAATAATTATCTTCTTATATTTTTTAATATGTGTATTTTTCAAAGGTATTTAATTAAAATATTCGAGTATTTATTGAATAGAAAGGTCCTCCTTATGTATTGTATAGGTAGGTATATTCTGTCTGTACTGTACATATTTTTTCTGGCGCACTATATAAAAAGAATATCAATCAGGTACAGTGAGGGACAATATTAAGTCCCCCCATGCGTTTTCTACTTGTGATTATTTCATTGATTTAAAAAAAATATGATATATTTTTTAATTGATACTTTTATGATTCAAACCTAGAAAATTTTCAATAAAGATTTTCATTTTCTTTTATAAAAACACGGAAATAATCCCAAGTAGAAAACGCATGGGTGGGACTTAATATATGACCCTCACTGTACGTAAATAATTATTCAATCATATATAGTTAATACTGAATATTTATTAACGGGCCTATATTGATAGCCCACAAGCTCTGAAGATGGTCTTAATCAAGAGCGAAACGTCAGCTTAATGGGCCTTAATAAATGAAATATACAATAGCTGCTTTTCTTTTTGTTTACTCATTTCTCAAAATTCGCTGTAACGAATTTGATTAAAATTCAAAAATCAATTCTTTTTTTTTCTTTCGAAGTTGTTTGAAGCACACTTTATTTAGTCTTCATAGGAAAGATAGGAGAAATAGTTGCATTGCTAACAAAATATAAATGTTTTTTTTTTCCATGTTTGTAAATTTTACATCTTGAATTCTAATGTTCCGTATTGTCGGAAAATATACTAAATATACTAATGTCGACACAAAAAATCTGGTGCGAACAGATATTTTATTTTTTAAAAACTTTAGTAAGGCTTATGTTCCTGAATCATTAGTTTTTTTTTTTTTATTATACTTCTCATTCACACTCACACACACATTCACAAAGTCTTTTCGGCAACTTTGGCCATTCAAGACTTTGACGATAACCATTATTATTTATAATATCTATTGGGGGTCCAGGCATTTCTATATAAGACATTTGGTATCCAAATGGCTTAAATAAAATCATCGAACTGCCTGGGATCCGAACCCACGGTGTTCGGTATAGAAGGTAGGCACGCTACCAACTAGACCAAGCCCGTAGGCTTTTATTATACTTGAAAAGATTTTTCTTAAACTAGAAAATTTTGTTTAGAAGTAATTATCTATTGCATTATTAATAATTATCTATTGCAATAGTATTGAGACTAAAGCCCGGTAGTTAGGCAGCCCAAAAGGGACACGATCACTTAACTTTTTTTCTGATTAAATTCTGAGATAATTTTTATTTCGATATTGGAATTTATATTAAAAAAGATAAATTTTTTATGGTCATTCTTTTAAAAAGGGTCTTTTCGGCCTATTGCTAAAAAAAAACAAAAAAAAAAAAAAAAATAATAATTAAAACTTTTTTCATTTTAATTTTATATAACTTTCAAGTATTAAAGTGATAGTTTACTTTTCTACTATTAAGCTTTTTCTTAACCACATAGATCATGTTCCATTTTCGAGATCAAAGCCACCACCCACTCTAAATTTAATTAATATTAAGCTTGAGGTCTCTTTACAAAACTCCTGTGTCGTTTGCCTGAGTTACTCTACAACTTATCATTTGAGCCCTCTGATTATTTGATAGAAATTATATTTGTATAGCAAAGTCTCAATTGCGGTGAATAAAATAATTATCTTGGGATAGCGGTTGGATAATCTGAGCAACGTAGTTTCCATTTCCACTTTAATAAAGTATTTTCATACGTAAATTAAAGACAGTAAATTTTCATTTTTATTTTTCATTCTAATAAAGAAACACCTCTCTCTCTCTCAAGAAGTGATATTTATTTATTTATTTTCCTTTGTTTAATATTCACTTCCATTTGCATTTAAGAAGGAACGTTTTTATTTGAAAGCCAGTTGAAGCGCTGCAAGTGTTAAATGTCATCCTAAGGGCTTATCTTCGTTATTTTTTTTTTTTCCTCAAAATTTCTTCACGTTTCTTCTCTCTTTATTGGATAACTGAACTCTCAGCGAGGGGTTGTTTTTTGTTTTCCATGACTGGCAAAACAGGCAGCTTTTCAACCTCTTCGATTTTCTTTTTTTTTTTAAGTCACAACCAATTTGGGTTACAAATTGAACGAGGTATGAATGCCTACAGGGATTATAATCAAAGGGAGTAACATTTAGTATAATATAAAATTAATTTTCTATCTTTTGTAATGATTTAACACTTTAATTTATAGAGTTTGAATTGTCTTTGTAACAGGATTAAATGGATAAATGCGGTAGAAAAGAGATTTTTTTTTAGTAATAAAAAAAGCGAAGACATTATTAAATTCATCTACTTGTTTAATGGAATAGAGGGTAGCGTGGTTTTCTTATGAGATGGCAATCCAGAATCAGATCCCGATTTAATATAATGTAATTTAAAGGAAAAAGAGAAAAATTCAGTTACGTTTTACCCACCATTAGTGATTCTAATTGTATTTTCTCTTATCTATATATGTACCATAATACAGTAGAATCCTGATAATTCGTATCGTCACTGGACGGTTTGGGACGAATTACCGGGAATATCTCTAAGTGACCTGAGATCAGATTAAATAATTTATTAATCCTTCCTCTTCAAAAGGAAGAGCCCAAATTAAATATTTATTCTTCATAAATTTATCGTAGTCAATATAATTTGAAATTTTTTTCGTTTATAACAGAAAGCTAATCTCAAAGAGCCCTCATATTGGAAAAAATGACCCTCAAAACTAATATTGAGCTAGATTTTTGTGTAAAATATTGAATCGTCGTGGACCCGTCACACTACACAAAAATATTGTTCATTTCATAAAACTAGTCGCTATGAAAGGACAAAATATTGACGCATCTGCAAAAATTTTTAAACGCTCCACTAAATTCTAGGTGGTAGATGCAAATCGCCCGGATGAGACACCACCACTTGGCTAATGGGCACTTTAAGAATGGTTATCTGGTTACTAATGCCTTTGATCCATGTTTCTGGTGTCTATGCTAGTCATAGCGTAGATACAGGCTCTGGCCAGGAATTCCGGCTCTCTTCTTTCTCTTCTTCTCTTCTCTTCATTCTCCTCCGCCTTTCCTTCTCCCTTAACCCAAAATCCATCCAGCCAATCCAGCAACTTTTCCCTTACTTCCATAAAAAAAAAACCAAATTAACAATATCCTCATGGAATCAGCGAGAGTAAAATATTCCGGAGTTAAACTAGCCTCCCGTTCGGATCTCCGGGTGGAGGCTACTCCCGCGGGTTCTATGAGGAAAAATCCTCTTAAATTTCCAAACAAGGATTTCACAATTCAGTTCACCAATATTCGAGGACTGAACTCAAACCTTAATGCCGTCCACCACCATCTCGAACGAGTCAATCCCCAAATTCTTGTTCTTGGAGAAACCCAGATTTCAACAACCAACTCAGGAGCCCCTCACCTTAATTACCCTAACTACCATATCCTTGATAAGTTTCGCTTTAAGGGAGGCATCTGCGCCTATGTAAGATCAGATGTTTCCTGTAGGAGAATACATGAACTCGAGTCTAACGATTTCGATATACTATGGCTCAAAATCTCAGCCAAATCATCGAATCATTTCCTATGCTGTATCTATCGTTCCCCCAACGCTAGCAACCATACTTACTTTTTCGACCATCTCACGGAATGTGTCAATACTATCCAAACCAAATTCCCGTCAAATGAAATCTCCTTCCTAGGAGATTTTAACGTTCACCACAAAGATTGGCTGAAATACTCGGGCACCACCGATGCTGCAGGGAGGGCAGCCAAGAATTTTTGCGATTCTTGCGACCTCACCCAAATCATTGGTGAACCCACACGTGTTCCAGACAATCCAACACATGCCCCCCATCTTCTAGACCTATTTATTACCTCCAACCCACACTCTTACTTCCCTTCAGTAGCCCCCCTCTTGGTACTTCCGACCACTCCCTTGTCACGGTAGTATTCAAGACATCTCCCACTAACCATCTAAAACGCATCCCTCCTCGGAAAATTTGGCAATTCCACTCAGCCCAATGGGATGACCTAAGAATCTTCTATTCGTCTTTTCCATGGAATGATTACTGCTTCAACGGAACCAATGCTTCTCAGGCGGCTGACTCTATCACAGAAGCCATAATCATGGGTATGGAAATGTACGTACCCTTTAAAATATATCAAAAGGGAAAAAAATCCAAACCATGGTTTAATGTCCAATGTGTGAAAGCCACTAGCGCCAAAAATCAAGCATATGAGAACTGGAAACTGTCTCATGATCCGTTGGAGTGGGATAGATTTCGTAAGGCCAGAACCCAATGTCAGAAGACCATCAATGAGGCTAAAAGGACCTTCGAGCAGAGGAAATGCGACCAATTGGCATCCTGCCCAAATGGTAGTCGACGCTTCTGGTCTTTGGCCAAGGCAGTAGGCCGTAATTTTTCCTCATCTTCATTTCCACCTCTTAATTTGCCTGATGGTAAAATTGCCACTACCCCATTTGAAAAAGCCCAAATCTTTGCTTCTCTCTTCGCATCCAATTCTACTATTGACGATAAAGCCAATAGTCGCGATCCTCCGACCCAGCATTCCAATAAAATTTCAATGAATAAAATTCATTTTAGGGATAAACTAATTAAAAAGGTTATTAAGGAGCTAGTAATCGACAAATCTCCAGGCCCTGACGGTATTCCCCCCATCGTCATTAAAAAATGTTCCCCTGAATTGGTCCCAATATTATCCAGGTTGTTCAACCTCTCATTTTCCTCGGGAAATTTTCCCGACTCTTGGAAATTGGCAAATATTCAACCCATTCCCAAAAAAGGTGACTCCTCTCTTCCCAGCAACTATCGTCCAATCGCAATAACCTCCATACTATCCAAAATTATGGAAAAAGCCCTCAACATTCAAATTTTAAATCATCTGGAACATTGCGGAATGATGAATGATAGGCAATATGGTTTCAGGCATGCTCGTTCGACTGGGGATATTTTGAGCTTTGTCACACACCTCTGGAACAAAGCCATGGAAATGAAAGGGGAAACTATTGCAGTTGCTCTTGACATTTCGAAGGCTTTCGATCAGGTATGGCATAAAAATCTTTATGCTAAACTTCCATCTTTTGGCCTATCCTCTGAGCTGTGCCAGTGGATCAAGAGCTTTCTAACGGAGCGAAAGATCTCAGTTGTAGTTGACGGTGTGTCTTCTATTCCGCATTCAATCAACGCAGGTGTTCCCCAGGGTTCTGTCCTCTCTCCCACCCTATTCCTTATGTACATTAACGATCTCATGGGAGTAACCTCCAACCCAATTCATTGCTTTGCTGATGACAGTACCCTGCACTCAGTCAGGACTGGTGAAGCCTCATCCACTGGTCGTCTGGGGGCTGTGTCGTCGATAAATGATGATCTTGGTCTCTTGGAGGAATGGGGAAACCTCAATCAAGTAAAATTCAATTCCCAAAAAACTCAATGTTGTTTAATTTCTAAACAAAAAAATAGGATTTGCCCTCCCCTTATTTACAGCAATAATGGCCTCGAGTTCAAAGATTCATTTTCTGTTCTGGGAGTGACAGTTACATCTGATCTCTCCTGGAGCAACCACATCTCTTCTGTGGTTAAATCTACCGCAAGGAAATTGGGTTTCCTATTCAAAACGAAGCGTTACTTTTCCTCCCAACAACTCCTAATCCTCTATAAAGCCCAAATTCGGCCGTGTCTTGAATATTGTTCCCACCTTTGGCGAGGGGCGTCGAAAGACGCTCTCTCCTCCTTGGAAGCCATACAGAGGCGTGCAATTAGACTGATAGGTGATTCTACCCTTACTGCATCCCTACAGTCACTAGATCATAGAAGAAGAGTATCTGCACTATCTCTCTTCTACAGGTATTACCATGGTCAATGCTCTGCCGAATTAAAATCAATTATCCCACCCAATGCAACATATTCACGGAACACAAGAGAGGCATCTTCCCAGCATCCCTATGCTGTTCAGATCACGACTAACAGAACAAATCAATTTCATTCTTCCTTTGTCCCCATGACCTCCCGTGATTGGAACAAGCTCCCTGCGTCTATCTTCCCCAAAACCTACAATCTTCAGACTTTCAAGTCTAACCTCAACAGGCATCTTCTCAGTTCCCGCAGTTGAGTTTCCCCTTTATGCTTCTCCTTTTGTTTTTATTTTCTTCCTGGCTGCATGTGACTATTGGTCATTATAGGTCTTCGGACCTTATGCACCCATTCCAAAAAAAAAAAAAAAAAATATCCCATTTTTTGTGTAAAATTTCTCTTCACACTTTCATTGTATTTGCACAAAGACGACATCTTCAAATTTCTGCCAGTGTGAAGGCTCCTTTAGACTCAAAAAATATGATCAGAGTCTTTTACTATGGAGGGCTCAAGACTTGGTATTTTTTTTAGGTGGAACTTTTATTTGATGCCCTCAAATTTTTCGCTCTTCTATTGGCATGTCGCGTTACAAGCTCTGACGCTATAAGTCATGGCGTCACAAGCCGTGACGACAAAAATAGGAAAGTTGAAATTTAAAATACCAGGTATTTGATGAATTATAAAAAAATAATTGTGAGATTTAATTATTCAATTTTTAAATTGATAAAATATAATTTTTAAAATAATTTAAAATGATTCAAATCTTTAATTGCTTCTCAGTTTTTAACATGCGTCTATTGATTTCCCATTATCATTCCTATTTTCCAATTATTAAGTTAAGATTAAAAACGCGATTTTAATACTTTTAATTGAATAATTTTCTGAAAATTTTCAGTTAAACGCCTTCGATCCCAAAAAAAAAGTTTCACTTGCATCGTGATTTCATAAAACCACAAAATGTTTTTTTTTTTTTTTTTTTTTTTTTTTTTGTTAAATTATAAATGGTAACGCTTGTATTGGAGTTATTTTGAGGCCAAATTTATTTCACTAAGTAGTCGACGTTTCGGTAGTCTAAACGCCTCCCTTCATCAGGACTAATGTGGTTTTAATAAATTAACTTTCTTCTTTATTTCGTCTTATGAGAATGAAATCGACAGTCCAAATTCAACTGTTGTTTGGTAGAAGGACATTTACAAAGAACCAGTTATTATTCTTTGAGTTAAAAAACAAGATCGAAATATCGTTCATTTACCTTTAAAGTGAAATAGAGAGAGATTCTCATCTTTATTTAAACTGCTTTGAAAGTTAATTGAATGTCGTTGCGACTCTCGTTTTTGTTTTTGTTGATGAATTGATTAAAAAGCAAATGAAAAGACAACTAATTTACTAATTATTTATTTATTTTGCCTAACTAGGTTTTTATTTGCATTAAAGGGCACTATTTTAAAAAATAAACTTTCTTTCCTGGGTGGGGATTTTATTTTGAAGCTAATCCAACAACAAGTCTCTCTACTTGCATGCATTTATTCATGTCTTTTTAACTCTTCTCCTTTTTCGCTCTCTCTTATGTATTATGTATTTATAGTA
>JAKCPI010026848.1:0-11343 GCA_023213315.1 Euborellia annulipes | reverse complement strand
AATAAACAAAATATCTTAATTAATTATCTAAATATGATTGATGAGATTAATAGAATTAATTTTTAAGATATAAATCATTAAATATGTTGGGAAGAAAAACATTTATTTTTTAATATATACACGGGAACAGGGAATTCCATGTTTTTTGTTTTATGGGTTTTATTTTTTACCCATTTACCTCCTCTTGTATCCGCTCTTGATACTTATACGAATTACAATATTTTGCATGGGGAGGTATGCGCGGCAAATTTATTTATACCTTTAAGGTCGACAAAAATACACCACGAGATGAACAAAAAATTAAGCCGATTACTGAAAATATAATTTTTTAATAACTTCTATTTTGCAAATTAAGATAACAGTACGAATAATTAGGACTATATTTTTCTCAAATATCTTACTAATTAAAAGAAAAATAAAGGTCGGGCTAAACCGACGGCACAAAATGTATACAAATCCAAATTTTTAAGTATTAATTTTTAAAAATGATCATTATGAAAATTGCATTCATGGAATGCTCAGCTGTTTTGTCATATTGGATGGGAAGAGTTAATGATTTGCAAAACTGTTGATTGTACTGAGGATGATTCTATGCCATTGGAATCGAAATATCTACAAATAAACGGATAATACGCAAAAGTATTCATTTTTTTGGCCGACGTCCTTATAATAAAATTAATTTTTAAAATTTTATATTAATGTGCGCGTCTCGAAAAGTCGTTAGAACACGATTGACTACCGAGTTACTCGAGGCGGCAAGAGATGGCGTTAGTTTTTCCCATAGGAATACAAGGGATTTATTCCATTTCATTTTAAAGTTTCCAGCTAATTAATTAAGGGTAGAAAATTAATTATTTTTTTAACACAATGATTACTAATATAATTATCTATAAGATATAGAGCGGATTTTTTAAAAATAACTTTTATTTAATGCGATTAATCTAAAAAAAATAAATTATTTTTTCGAAAATCAAAAAAAGGGCTTCTATAAGTTATAGAATAGCTTTAATTTGAAAAAAATTTGAGGTCGATAGCTTCAAAATTGTGGCCGCTGGAAACTCCCAAAATTAGCACCCCCGAGACGCGCACCTTAAAAATAAAATTTTAATTAAAAAAAAAAATATTTTTCTCTAATTTCGGGGGAGGGAGGGGGTAATTACTTCATTTACCTCCTCTTGTATCCGCCCTTGATACTTATATTAATTACGATATTTTGGATATTGAGGGACAGGCAAATTTATTTATACCTTTTGGTATCCAAATGATTAAAAAAACTCCCTGGGGCCCGAACCCAGATTATCAATATTGATATTTGTCAGCATCGATAACCTTTCAGTCACGGATGGTGGGGTGCGGGGCGTATGCGTTTATTTATTTTTTTACCAAAATAATATTTGGGAAGATATTTTTAATATCTTGTTTAGCAAATAAAATTAAAAACAAATAATGATTTTAATATTCTCATGATATTTTATTAGAGGTAAAATATGAAATTATATGTATTTTGAAATGCAGAGTAAAGTTGTTTAAAGAACAATAGAGTTCTATGAATATTGGAATAATTAGAAGTTGTCTTAGGCAAGGCGAGCAGGAGGTTATTAAACTCAAATGAAAAGCATACTCAACATTAATATTAAACTTTCTAATAAATAAGATATTATTTTGAATTTTGGCAAAATATTGGAGTAATAATCTTAAGAGACAGGCATTAAAAGATTTTCCACCTAAGTCAAAAGGAAAAGTAAATTATCTTATAATTTTTAACATTAAATCTCAACGAAAATCTTTTGAAAATTCAATTAATACATTTTTTTTTAATGATAATTTTGTTTCCTATAAAAATAACAACTTACAAGTTAGTTTTAATTAACTTGAAAGAGATGGGGTATCCAATTCATTTGATTCACTATCAAATAAAATAAGACAATAAAAAACATGATTGCCCTCGGGGCTTGGTGTAGAGGTTAGCGTGCTAACCTCGTATCCCAAAAGTCGCGGGTTCGGATCCCAGGCAGCCCATGATTTTATTTAAGCCATTTGAATACCAAATGGATTTTTTTTTATTTGAGTGTAATTCATATATCGTACAGTTTAGGCCTACTAAAATAAAAAAAATATGGTATGACTGGTCGCACAGCACATAACTTTCTCTTACCTTCGGTAATCGATAGTTGTGTTCTGTGCTTGTCACACCAGATTTTTTTGTGTGGACATATATTTCGTTTCTGCCGATATATTAGAATTCAAGATATAAAATTTATAAAGTTGGGAAAATATTTATAATTTGTTACAATGGCATCCATTTCTCCTATCTTTCCTATAAAGTACACGAATAAAAAAATTTTAAAAATTAATACTTAAAAATTTGATTTGAATTTAAATTCGGGCAAACAAGTACAGAATGCGCCTTTAAATTTCCGAAATTAAGAAAAAAATGTGAGCTGTGCGACCAGTCACTCCAGATTACCCCCCCCCCCCCGAGAAATACCTCTGGATCCGCCACTGGGGATACCTAACTTAAATATAAAATTTAAATCTCCTAGCTCTTTTCGTTCATGAGTTATTTTGTTCACAGACAGACAGACCATGTTGCAAAAACCACCTTTTTGGATCCATCAAAACTTGTATGTATATCCATCAAAATCTAGACATCGAATTTTTGACATGAATCCAATACTTTCTCTCTTTATATATTAACATATATAGAGGTAAGAGAAAGTAAAAATATAACATCTAGTTTTTCATATTCCGACAAATATTTTTAAATTGACAAAAAAATATAAAAAAAATCTGGTGTGACTGGCGCACAGCACACAACTTTCTCTTACCTTCGGTAATCGAAAGTTGTGTACTGTGCTTGTCACACCAGATTTTTTGTGTCGACATATATTTAGTTCCCGACAGTACGGAACATTTGAATTCAGATGTAAAATTTATAAGTATGGGAAAATATTTATATTTTGTTACCATGGCAACCATTTCTCCTATCTTCCCTATGAAATACAAGAGTAAAGTGGTCTTCAGAAGATTTCAATCGCAAAATGAGAATATACATTTTAAAGAGCATCTACAAAATAATTGATTTTTGAATTTTAAAAAAAATCGTTGGAGCAAATTTTGAGAAAATCGAAAAAAACTGAAAAAGTGCATCAGTAAAGTACTAGTACTCTTTGGCCGATTTTGATTAAAAGCTTATTTTTCCGGTCCCGGGGGTGTTTAAGTTAAATATAGAATTTCAACCTCGTAGCTCAATTCCTTCATGCTTAAAATTGAACACACACACACCCACCCACCCACACACACACAGACAGACCATGTCGCGAAAACCACTTTTTTGGATTCAGGGGACCTCAAAACGTGAAGATCCATCAAAATCTCGACATCGAATTTTTGACATGAATCCAATACTTTCTCTCTATATATATATTACATATATACATAAGTAAGAGAAAGTAATTATATCTTGTTTATTTTTTTATTTATCCTGGGTTAACATATAAAATCATGTTAAATACCATAAAGGAAGAAGATCACAGGAAATATCTGAGAAAAACTTTTCGAGTATTCGTTTAATGTTTACTGGGAATAGCCTTGCGAGCAAGCAAGCATCTCATGGCTTTTTGAGAATCCTCTTTTTGATGGATGATTTGTTTTATTTGTACAACACAAACAAAATGCGACGAGCATAAGTATTCAATGGAATGGATGGACCCGGGGGTCGTTAACAAAATATCAATGCGTGCCATGAAGGAGTCATTGGCCCCTTTTTGTAAGAGAAAGACAGAGAGAAGAGACACTTTTTGCAAGACCGTCATTTATTGCAAGCCTATTCAATTCATGATTCAGAGATAAATGATAAATGCGAATTTGAAAAGGAATTTTTTTTACCATACCACACCTTTTTTTTCTTTCTCTCTTAATAAATATTTTCGATTAAATCATTTTTCTACATTTTATATTTGGAGAAAAAGAGACAGTCTCGTAAAAATTGTTATCAGTGTGAAATAAAAAGTATATCGGCGATATGGTAGTCAAATTGATTTGAGTGGTTAGAAAAAAATTCATTTGTGGTGAAAAATAAATCAATCTAAAAATTAGAGAGGTTGCAATAATTATAGAAATGTATTTAAATATATAGGCTATAGCCTACGGTATATCACAGTCACGAACTAAAACTAACAAAATAACAGGTCATCTATCCCATTCATACCAGGGTTTTCTTCTCCACTTTTCTCCTCTTTAAGTAACAGGCTCCAATCTCTCAATCAAATCATTTATTAACTAAACGGAATTCAAAACTCAAGTATAAATCATAAGTGGCGAAAATTATTAAAACATTTTAGATTGCTTTCATCCTTTAAAACATGTACTAAGAATGTAAAAAATCGAGAGAGATTTATTCTTTTGGCATTCGAGGCCATTTAGACCTTGAATATTTTAATCTACTACATATTTATATTATACCTTTTTGGTAGTAGGTTCTGTTTAATGGAGAAACAAAAAAAGGCGCTTCTAGTCGTTTATCGAATTCTCGAGGCAAATTTTATATTAAAATCCTTATTTTAATAAAAAATAATTTAAAAGGTCTACTACCGGCAGAGTGGTCTACTACCAGTGTGTTTACCCAGATTATTTATTTATTTTTTTTCTATTGGGTTTGGAAGGAGGCGACGTGGCTTATCGGATAAGCTGGGGCTTAGTAATACGAGGTAAAATTGTACTCGAGTTCGAACCCGGCTTGCCGCAAAAATTCAACCAAGTCGAGCGTCTCTACTGGGGCAATGGGAATACAATCCCCTCCAGTTCCAGGGACCTAGGGCCTGAGGGATGGGCATGAATCATTCCTAGAATGATCCTCTCCAGGGACCTTGAACCCGGAGAGTGATTCGGGGAGCACAATAGATCTATAGAGGTCGCAGTGCAGAGAAGCCCCAGAACATCAAATCAATCTACATCTACATTGGGTTTGGAAAAATTAAAAAAAAAATATAGAATTTTATAAAATAGCGGAAGGAATATAGCCTGAATATAAAAAGAAAAAAAAAACGAAATTAACTTGAAGTCCACCCCCCTAAGGGCTGAGATAAGCAGCTGATCGAATCGTTCTTAATTTGATAGAGGGTGAAAGATGACCATCAAGGGCTTAAGCAAAATCCAAGTAACTTGAATTTCGAAGAGAAGTTAAGTTCACGTAGAAAAAGAGAGAGCATGTGGCTTTGGAGATCAGTAAGAATAAGTCGCTCTAATGCACTTTGCCTCTGGGCAGTTCATTTTGTGCACAGCTGAACAAAGGGTTGAGAAAAAAGTAAAAAAAAAAAGAAAAAAAAGGGAAAGGACTTTTAACTTTTTCTGTTAAACAAAGTGACATCGTTTAGTTAGAAAAAAATAACAAGTATAAACTATAGTTAATTACTACTTTTTTTTTTAAACACTCACTTTTTTCCATTCACACAGTCTTTTCGGCAACTTAGGCCATTTTAGACTTTTTACGATACCCGTTATTTGTAAATATATCCATAAACTTTATTGTTAATTTTCTCAAATCTCGGTAGCGCTTGACACACTAATGCGTAACAGGGTACATATATCAATAGTTGATTCTCCCTATTGAATTTGCTCTTTCGTAATTCACTTACCATCTATTAAATTATTACAATTATAAAACACAAAGAATTTCATTTCTTAATTCAATAGAATGTCATATTCTCAATTAAAAATTAATTTAAGTTTATCAATCAAATCAAATATATAATTTTTATATCAATTCAATGATTATTTTTTGTTTTTACTGGGCCAAAACAAATATTATTCTATAAAATCGATTGGACTGTTTCAATAAAAATATTTTCTCAACATGTTTAGTGGACGAAAGCAATTACATTAACTTTTTAACATGTGTTGAAATGATAAAATTTCAATTTTATTGCTTTTCTATTATTTTATTAGACGAGAAAAAAAAAATTAATATTCATAAGAGTTTTTATTTTAGTAATAATTTTATAATAAACTTGTATTTAATATTTATAAAAGATATTAAAAAAGTAAAAAAAGATGAAAAGGGCATTCAATAATTCATTTAATAATTTATGATCATAGGCTTTTTTTTTTTTTTTTTTTTTATTGAAAAAAACACCTACATTTGATAGATGAAATAAAAGGCCATTTCACAAAAGATATTTAAATTTATAAATGTATATGATGTATAAAGTAAACAAGCGAAACTTGGACAATAAACAGAGAGAAGAGGCATGAATCGAGTTGTGATGGAATGGGATTTGTCATTACTACCAAGCAAGTTGAAGCTTACTTTCTAGGATTAAGGGGCTTACTAAGAAGAGAATAGAGTCTCTGGTGTAACAAACATGAGAAGAGTAACAAACACTCTCTGAAAGGAAGAATTAATTTATATTTACACTGTAAAAAAAATGTGAATTTTCAATCGTTTTTCTTATACTTTCGTGCTTGAATTTTAATATACGAGGGCAGGTCAATAAGTCCGTGACTTTTTGAATGAAACACAGGTTTTTGGATAAAAAATTATTTTATTTTTCAACGTAGTCTCCTTTGAGTTCTATACACTTTGTTCAACGTTTCTCCAATTTTTTATCCCTTCCAAAAAATAAGATTTGTCGAAGGCATCAAAATAGGTATTTGTTTGTGAGATGATTTCTCGTTGGAGTCAAATCTCTTTCCACCGAGCCATTTTTTCAGGTTTGGAAACAAGAAATAGCCACTCGGGTCTAAATCCGGAGAATAGGGCGGATGAGGGAGCAATTCGAATCCCAATTCATGGATTTTTGCCATGGAAACGAAATTCATTTTTTCCATTTTCTTCTCAAATCACGAGGTAGTATTAAGTAAATATGAAACAAATTTAAGTTTGATATTCTTTTCAAGCTAAGTAGTCGAGTTGGTAGAGGCGTCAATTAATCAACAGTTTGAGTAACAGACTTCATATACAAGTTTATGAATACCCCTTTAACAGTATAGACTGTAGTGTTTAAGAAAATATGACATCGCCTAATAATTCAATAATTATATTTTAATAATTATCCTATGATTTATACGTTAAACATATAATGTGCACAATATGAGATAGATATTAAATGACCGAGATTAAAAAATAAAATAAATAAATGGCAGAGAAATGAGAGAAGGAATAGTAGTCGGAGTTTGGGCGCATCGTTGTTCGGTTGTTTTAATGGAAAAAGAAAATCATGTTTTTTATTAATTAAAAAATATTTTTTTTTTTAATTACGAGAAAATGATTTTCAAGATTAATAGAGAGAGACTATTGCAATAAATATTTTTGTGAGTTGAAATAAGAAGTATAATTTAGCTTTTTAGTCAAGGTTAATATTATCTGTCTTCCTCTACAAGAGTATTTTAGGTATTTAATTCAAATAGATTGTAATGAGAAACTCTCTTGTGGATGAAAGGTGAAGGATCATTTTAAGGGAAACAAGAAAAGGGAAATTGGATTGTGTCTAAGGGACTGATAGAGGATTGAATTATAATCCAAATGTTATACAGAATAATATTAAAATAAAACTAAAATAAAATAGCGAAATTTATTAATAAAAGGTATATTAAAATTAAAATTGATAATAAAAATATATTTTATTTTTAAACCGCCGCGATTTTAAACTAAAAAAAAAAAGAAAAATGTTAATATAGTAAAAAATGTTTTTCATTTTCTAGTTTCCCCATTCAATTGTAAGAAGAATTTTATATTTCCTCAGAGAAGAATTCCAAGTTAATGAAAAATTCGAATAGAACAAATCTTCTGATTCTATTTCATCTGCAATGTGAATTCATCTAAAAATTTCTCAATCATGAACCACTCAACTCTTTCGAAATTTCTTCTATGAACATAATAGATAAAATACCTAGTAGGCCTATATACATACATATGGAATGGAGTCAGTCATGAAAAAGTAAAAAACAAATTTATACCGTCGAAAAGTCTTCCTCGGGAGCGTTACGAGCGCTCGAAACGTCGAGAGTATAAATTTGTTTTTTACTTTTTCTTGGCTGACTCCATTCCATACATCTATCAATATATTTAATACTTCCAGCCAGTATAATAATTATATATTTATTTATAGTCAATTCAAATGAAATAAATTTTTCTCGCTTGGGACGGAAAGCGAACCCGTGACGAGAAGCTAGTGTCTTCTCTCTGATCCACGGATCACGGGGAAAATTGTTAAATTTAAACGAGTAACCGTTGGGTGAAGGTGAAATTAAAATTAGATATTTTAGTCATTAGGTATTTTAAAATATGAACTCTAATGGGATTTAGCCATAGCAGTCTAAAAAAAAACTGTAAATCAATAAGAAAAATATTTTATAATTTCATATTTTTTCTCAAAATATTTTTATATGAAAATCGGGCAAATAATCCTATACGCTCCATAAGAAATGAAATATGGCAAAAATAAGAGATAAATAAAACTTTAATGCAAAAAAGTCGCCTTGGTTAATTTTCCTTTTGATTATATATGATCGAAAAAAATTCTATTAATTAAAGATAATCTCAAAAAAGCAAACGAATATTTCATATAAAAATTCTTTTTCAAATGAAAGTTTTTAACAATTTAACCTACTTGAAAAGGATAATAAATGTTTGTTGAAAATTTAATCAATGGCTTGTTTTGTTTTGCCCTTTAATGTCGAACGAGTAACTCGGCCGAATACCCTCAATAAACCAAACATCTATCGATTTAAGAAATAAAAAATTTCTTGTATTGCTCGTAAATAAATAAAACACATGATTAACGAAATGTAACAGCAGTTGTTGACAAAGGGGCGTTTCGTCTACGTCACCCAAATAACTGCTAATAAATAATTCATATTTATTAGTACTAAATAAAGTCGCTAAATACACAATAAAATCACTGAAAAAATTAATATACCACTATCACAGAAAATTTTATATCAAAGATCACGGAATAAATTTGGTATATAAGTGACCGCCCATGGCCATGCACCAGATTTTTTTTGTAACGAGATATATTTAGTAAACAGTAAGGTGAAGAAGGACCTTTTTTTGGAATCAAGGATCCTCAAAACATATATTTCCATCAAAATCTCGACATCAAATTTTTGACATGATTACGTTACCTTAAAGAAAAAATAAAAGACAATCAAAATTTATATTTTGACTTTTTTCCGAACCATTTTTTTTTTTTTGAATAATTTATTTCAAATTTAGTATTCAGAAACATTGATTTGAATCCTTTAAAAGAATGGCCAAATCAAAATTTTATCACTTCTGAGAGAGAAAGTCATTTGTATTAAAAGAAAATGGAAACCCCTGGTTAGTTGATAACCAACCAAACAGTGATGAGTGTAAGGTTTTCGGCTGTCCGGGAGAAAGTTTTTATTTCTAAAAATTAAACTCAATTTAAATTGAAAGTATTAATATTATAAATGCTATAAGTATATACTGATACTTATAACTTTTAAAATATCTTAAATTATCAAGCTGTCCCAGAAGTGTATGGCTAAAGCGCATTTTCCACTAGACCGAAAATATACCGAAATATTGAGTTTTTAGAGATTGAATTAAAAAAGAAGTATGTTATTATAGTGATGTCAGATTCAAAGAAATTTGAAGTGTGGAGCAAATCAAGTTTTTTTTTTTTAATAAAAAAAATTTCTATTATTAAAATTTTGTCAGCAAAATACAAAAGAAGATTCTAAAGTGATGTTTCAAAAAATGCTACTTTTTGTTTGTATCTTTATTTAGAAGTATATTTTGAGGGCTTTTAACCAATATAAAAGAAAAATTTCATCGCCCCAAATCGGAATCGAATTTATGTTCAAGATTTTCAGCACAAGAGGTGAGAACTCTACTTTTGCACTACGCCCAAGTTGTGCAAATGTCTCTTATACGGTATATTGTGCTGTGCTCCAGTCGCATCAGATTTTTCTTTACGGGAAGATGTCGAAACAAAATGTCAAACTCACAAAATTTTTTTAAATAATTTTATGAATCTACTCCTAATTGAGTATCATCAAGCGAATGGCTCTGTGATCTCTAATTTTTTTATATCCAAAAACTAGACAACGATAAATGTTTAAAATCAAAATTTTTCCTCTTCATTTAATTTTAATTATTCATTCCTCATTTACTTTTGAATATTTGCTTCGTGTGCTAGAGATAACTTATTCTGGTTATATATAATCATTAAAAACAACTTTTAACCTTTTTCATTTTATATAAAAAAAGTTATGAGAAAATTTGCTCCTTGCACAACTTTTTCTTTTATTTTTTTTTTCTAACCCTAATGGTTTACGACTTATCCCTTATTTACAAAAGTTTTTTACCCTGATTAGCTCATCAGTTCTCTAGCTTTCCAAACAGCATTTTTTTTTCGAGAACATTACTTCCAATTTTAAATACAGCAAAAATTACTAGTTAATTAAAAATAATGAGGCCATAAATTAACAAACTAGAATAGAGACTAATTATATCTATACTAGTGAAACGCAGCATAACGTTCTTTTAATATATTTTTCAAACTTTTATTAAGCGTATAAATTAAAATAAAGAGATAATATGTTAAATGAATTTATTTGAAAATTTCTCATTTATAACGTAAGCATGTCAAATCTTAAGGAAATACGGTTTTATCTAAATTTAAATATAAAAATTTAATTTACCCCAAGGAAAAAAAGGTATGCGAAATTTGACATTTTTTCATGCGAAATGTCATATTTTAAAAAAAGAATATGTTGCCAAATTATTTTAAAGGTTTTACGACTTTCGGGCTCTTTAGATCAGATGAAATTAAGCACATTTTACCGTTAATCAAAAAATAAGAGACCAAGGAATGATTTTAGACTATCTGCATCATCAAAGTAGAACATAGGGCTTTGCCGATTTAATTTTGTACAGTAGGTCTACTGTCGGAATGTCGACATAAAAAATCTGATGTGACAAGCACAGAACACAACATTCGATTACCGAAGTTAAGAGAAAGTTGTGTATTGTGCGACCAGTCACACCTGATTTTTTGAATATGTGAATTTTATTCTCCAGCAAGCATTTTAAATTTTTAATTTTTCAACGTTCTTAATATAAATAAAACATTATTAATTGAACTAGAAATTAAACTCAAATATGATTTGAGATATATGAGTAGCTACCATTCTCTTATAATTCAAACTGTATATTTTTAATCCCCTTTCGTTTCGTTTTTTTCCAATCGTAAATTCAGCGATCAGATGTTTTGTGTTTTGTGATATTTGTTGACGTTAGGTAACTGAATTTGTATGTTTTCCAAAAAGCGAAATATTTTTGGTCACCATTCCTGGTTGGAAACAGGGCCGTTC